>PVIC010012473.1:0-39634 GCA_004025085.1 Thryonomys swinderianus
TGTTTCTGCCTGACCTTAGGTCTAAAGCAATGAAGCTGGCCATGGACTGCAATTTCTGAAACCATGAGCCATAAATAAGACCTTCCTCCTTTAACCTGACTTTCTCGAGCATTTTGTACTAGGCACAAAAGGTTGACTCTTACATAAAACTGGTCTAGCTGTGGCTGTACCTGCCTATGTGGTACAGAAGCCTTTGACACTGTTCCATAGGAGGGATTTGGAAAACCTTCAAGATGTGTGTTAAACTAAGCCAGAACTGCTGTAAGAGGAAGTTGAGGCACAATTCAGGTCTGAGCTCAGAACACCAGGATACCGATATGTGGACATTGAAAGCCAGGCCCTTGATGGTTTAGATAGAAATGAGGATTCTGCTGGGATTTGGATTGGAGCCTATTCATGTTACATCCTTGCAAGAGCTTCTCCATATTTTACCACTTGACTCACCAGAGACTTTCCTGGAGCTGCACTGTACCTGAAATCTTCCTGAGCAATCCTCCTTCCTCCCAGGTGTCAGAATCCTCCCCACCCCCATCTCTGTAATACTCTACCTGCATTTTGTCTCATTAACTTTCTCCCTCATTTCACCTATCTGCTTCTTGGGAGGCCCAAAGAAACACAAACAGCAGGAGCTCAGGCAAGGGCAGGCTTGATGCGGGCGAGGAACAGCAGGTTCAGCATGCGGGAGCAGAGTGGGGAAGGGACGGAGGGCTGGAGATGAAGACAGGTGTGGCCGAGGGCCAGGTGTGCAGGGGCCTGATGGGCCTTACGGTGACTCGGAACTTTCCTCCAAGGGAGCCGGGACTCTCTTTCACGGTTCTGGTCAGGACTGGGGGAAGTTACCTAGCCTTTTAAAAGAAATGCTGTACAGCTGCATGGAGGGCAGGTCACGGAAAGAAAGGGCCGGAGCGGAGGAGCCTGATGCGGAGGCTGCCAGAGGATCCAGACGAGAGAGATGGAGTGCGAAAGGGGCAGGTGGGGGAGGCGGTGCCGTGGCCGAGCTCTGCGTAGAATGTGGTGGAGCATTTCCTAAGGACTAAAGGCTGGATGGCGGGAAATACACCATGGATTTCTTAGTTTAGGAAAGTTATATTCCTGGGTGTAGGTTTCCACTGGTGTGTGGCTATATTTATCTCTCATCACAGAGCATATTGTTAATACTGTATTTATTTCTACTACTGTTGCTAGTTATCAGTGAGGGCCTGCTCTTTTCCTGTTTCTCTAGGATGTGTAATATATATATGTGTATATATAAATATAAATATATATAAAATAGGTATTATACATATTATATATTATATATAATATAATGAAATAATATATAATATATAATATAATATAATAAAATAATATATAATATAATATAATATATAATATATTATATATCATATATAATATATTATAATATATGATATATAATGTATTATAATATAATATATTATATATGATATATAATATATGATATATAAAATATGTAATATATCATATATTATAATAATAAATAATATAATATATTATATATAATTATAATATGGACAGATGGACAGACAGACAGAAGGACATTTAATCCTTACACTAGCATCCGAGTCCAGGTGATGTGTCCAGTGCCAAGCTTCCAGTGGTGCCCCTCGCTTCCTGCTGCCCTGGCGGTGCTTCTCTACCTGCTTGTGTTCACCTCACCCTTGTGTCACCGCCTGTGCCTCCTCACAGCAGGCGTCGTAGCCACTGTCACAGGAACCACTTCCTGCGCCAGGCTTTGTTCCATGCAGTGTGGTCAGTAACTCCTCTGGGATTTGGGGAAGCATGTGACCCTGATTTTCTCCCCTCCCACCATGTACTTCTCTAAATGATAAAACATCATTTAGGGAATACCTGAAACGGTCGTGTCGGTTACCAGATGACATCTCAGCCGTTTCTTTGCTTAGTTCTTGATGTCTGACACTGCACGATACCACTCCGAAGTTTTGTCTGATTTTTACCACATGGTTGTTAGACTTGACTTTCCTTAGACACTTCAGGGCAAAGATCCTGCCTGGAATCTAGGACCCTAAAACTTCATTTCTAATGCTACTCAAGATCAGTGTCCTGATGGGGGAAGGATCCAGGCACACTTAGTTCTTTGTTTCTGGCTTTTCCATCTCCTAATAGATTCATTCTTTCAAACGAATCAATTATAACTTGAGAACAATTATGCTATTTGACATGTATGAATTATATATGCAGGTTGGTTTTCTGCAGCAAAAGAAAAGCCAGACCAGCAAAAAAGTGACTAATTGCTGAAACACTTTCTCCTACCCATTTGCAAGCATTCATATATGCTTGAATTGAATGTTAAATTCTAATTATTTGGCAACAACAAAATCCATTTGTAAATGTTCACCTTCAAAATGGCCAGTAGCTTTCCAACTCTCTCCAGCTGATAATAACTCGCAATTGTGGACATCTGATCAGAATTAATTGCAGCATACTGGAGTCTTGCAAATGTTAAACTGTCTTTAGCTTTACAGACCAGTAGATGCTATGGTTCAGCAGTTCTGCAATATTAGTAGTAAGCTCCTTAAATCTTGAGGGAGGCAGCCCAACAAACCATTGAAACCTGTATAAATTAGATGAGAATTAGTGACTATGCTTGTTGATTGTGTCAAGAACAAGGACATAGAATAAGAAAAACAACCTCTTTATCTACCTAACCATTTAACAAATAAAATCTTGCTTTCCAGAGAAGTAAAAAAGAAGCAACCATCCAGATATAAAAAACATTTGTCATATGTAGGGGAAGTAGTGGACTTGTTTAGAGCATAGACTGATAGGAAAAGAAGAAGGATATTCTATTAAAAATGTCATAACATAGTCCAAGAAATTAGTGGATAGAATTAAATGTAAGTCTCCAAATCAAGGTGAAGGTCTATAGTTTAACAGTCATGTCTCAACCTATAAAAGATTAAGAAACTAGAATTGCCGATTCTTCCTCTGTATGTTCAGATGACAAGTGGGACAGCTTTATTGTTGAGGGAATATCATTCATTTATCATTAATAGATTGATAAAAGTTAAAATGATCAGGCTACCAGAACTTTGGAGACTGCAGAAGGGCACAGGGGAGGGGTGATAGGCAGAGGTGAAGTCTGGGAAATTTGTGATGAGTGAACAGATCACAGCAGGAAACATGAGTCAGCTTTCAGAGAATGTTCGATTACACTGAGTTGGCAGAAATTATCTGTCATCACTAGCACTGAAGGGCACCCTCACACACATAACTGTTGACTGTGTATAATCGGAAACCCTACAACACTGTCCTTAGGCTCAGAAAAACCCTAAGACATTACTATTCATTTTTTCATGCATTGATCATTATTTGTGTGCTCACTCGATATTGTCTATTGTGTTAAAATGCTCAGCAAAGTGGGGAAGTCCTGGTCCTAGTTGACCACTAAGTCATTACTCTGTGACAGACATCACCAATCAATCATGACATTCTTCCTATTGCTCCTGATCATGGCCTTTGTGTCTTTTTTTTTTTTAAATATCTGATTATAAATCCTCACTATTGGCAGAGACCAGATGGAGGCTGTTGCAGTAAATTTAGGTAACAAAGGGTGAGCTATAGATTCAAGGTTGAAGAGTGAGGGTAGAGAAGTGAATAAATTCAATATAAACTGAAGAGTTGTCAAAGAGAAGGGAATTGTACGTGGCTGGATTCTGGCTGGGGAAGGAAGCTTCTGGACAAAGTGAAAGTGACACGTGATGTTGAGCATGGGGTGAGGCATGGCACTTTCACACCGATAATCCCAGGACTCAGAAGGCTGATGCAGAAGGGTCACAAGTGTGAGCCTAGACTGGTCAATTTATTGAGGCTCTGACTCCAAATAAAAATTTTTATAAAGGGTGGAGGATGAAACTCAGAATGAAGGTTTCAATCCCCAGTAACATATGTGCACATGCATGCGCGCTCACACACACACACACACACACACACATATGCACACTGTCTAGCTTGGGCACCTGGATAGATGATCATACCATTCACTGAGGTTTAGAAAGAGAAAGAGTTTGTAGGAGAAAGATAAAATGGCTTACTGGTTTTAAGTACTTTGAGTTTAAGGTGTCTGTGAGCCATCCAAATGTATCTAGGAAGAAAGTTGATATGTAAATGTGATGATTTACATGCATTTAGGTGACATGGATAACAAGCTAAGGAGTCAGTACAGGCTGGGGTTGTGATAACACAGAGATACTAGTGTATTTGGACTCGATTCCTGGTTCTGTCAGGTACCAGAGTGACACTAGTCAGGTCCCTTGGCATGTCTTGACCGTCTGTTTCCTCATCTCTAATATAAACTTAGCAGTAATACCTAACATACAGCTCATGTTGAAGATTAAATACCCGGCACATAGAGCATATACTGTATCATACTAGCTTTGATTGTCAATGTCATTACATTTAAATAGTGCTAAGTATCTGGAGAATGAATGAATCTATGAGACTCTTTAGAAAAGACATACAGAAAAAGAAGACAAAAGGGATAAGAATAGCAACTTGACTTTATCATTCCTTATGGGGTTAGTAATCTAGTTTGATGAGATTGCAGATGATTTGAAATGTACTTCAGTGAACAAAGAAAGACTCAAATCCAAACGATAACCTATTATCAGGAACACACAAAAGAAATTTGATGTTTGGGCAAAAGGAACGTTTGAAGATCAGATGGGGTAGTTAATTCTAAACCAGGTAGGTCCTCCTAGAAGAGACAGGCCTGCCCAAATAGCCAAGCAAATTGAGGCTAGGCACGCACCCACGTGTGCCTGAAAGACAAGATGAGGAAGCAAAGGACGAGGTTTCCTTGACAAAACACTTCGACAGAGTTGTAGCAAGCAGTATGATGGCCAAAGCAGTCATTTCCGTGACACAAGAAATACCACACTGGGCACTCCTGCAGTAAGCGTGCTCCTAGAATGACGTGCAAGAATCACAGCCTTGTAAATCAGACCATGTTTTATGACTGACTAGCCTCACTGGTGAAACTGTGCTTATAAAATATCATTCCTTTCTGAAGTTGTCACGTCAGAATTCTCAGTCACCTTTGATTCCTCTTTGCTCTGACCCTACCGCATTTCACCTGTTTGCAGCTTGCGTACTCTGAGTTGCGAGGACATCTTACATCCATCACCCCTTCATCTCCACTCTTCACACCCTGGCACGCCCGATGCCCCTCACACTGGGGTGACCTGCAGTAGCCTGCCATCTTCCTGTCTCTCCCTTCCTGTCTCTCCCTGTGAACTGTTTTCTGGGTCAAGTCAGGTAAGTCCTTTGCTTAGTTTAAAACCCAAAGTCTTGCCTGCCAGATTTCTTGGCGTGATCCTACCTGTCTCTCTGTCTCGTCCCTGCTCCCACTTGTGTGTTTGCCTCATGGGCCTCCTCACCTTTCCAAAGCATTCCAAACCTTTCTGCCTTCGCCCACCTGCTCCTTCTGTAGCCCTTAGATCTTCAGGAGGTCATGGCTTCTAGACACTCAAGTGCTGACCTCTAGTGTGACCTTACCAGGAGCCAGTGCCATATGTTCCGTCTGTGTGGCCCTCTCCCCTGGTTGCCTTCTAAGACATCTATGTCTTCATGCGTGTTTCTGATATTCCATCCTTGATTTATTTATGGCCTGTTTGTTACATGTACCCCTTATAAGGTAAGATCTAGGAAAGCAAAGACCGGAGCTGGGCAACCGATCCGTTAGGTTAGTACTCTCCCTGCCTAGAGTCCATAATCCTTTCAGTGGCCTACAAAATTGTTCTCACTTGAGGTTTTTTTAATTACAAGAAAAATAAGGCAGACATGCTGCACTTTGGCTGTGGAGATAGGAGAAGCGCTGTGAGTTTGAGGCCAGCTGACTCATACGTACGTAGATACATGCATGACTGCAACAGCAATAATAATAATGGCTGTATACTGATAAATACAGACTGGATTAAATTACCTTTATAATTTTTCATATTTATAAAACTATAAGTTTAATATTTTTTATGTAAAAAGGAATGAATGCACATCATAATGCAGCCATATAGAGACCCTGTCAACCAGTTCATCCCAGCATCTCCCGTACCTGGAGCTGTCTGTGGCACAGAAGGAGTGATTGAAATGAACCCGTCTGGCTCTTGTGGTGTCTGGAGAGTTTGGGCTCTGGCCTGATGAACTCAGGGCCTTTGTTTCTAGAAGCACAATCAACATTCTGACACAAGGAACTTCTGACACAGAGAAATCTACATAGCACTTCCAAAACACTAGTTTCAATAGGAAAATACATTTTCAATGATAAAAGTAGAACAGGTAAAGCCTTATTTGTTGTTGTTGTTGTTTCTTTTTTGTAGGACAGGGTCTTGCTTTGTAGTTCAGGATGGCCCTGAGCTCACTATGTAGCCCAGGCAAGCCTCAAACTCACAGCAATCCTCCTGCCTCTGCTTCCTGAGTGCTGGGATGACAGGGGTTAGTCCCCATGCCTGGTATTGTGGTATGTGGTTACCGAAATCGAACCAGGGACCTTGTGCTTGCTAGACAGGTACTGGAACCACTGAGCTAAATCTCTGGCCCAGTAAAGCCTTAGGTTTTTTTTTTTTTTTTTTTTTTGAGACAGGGTCTTGCTTTGTAGTTCAGGCTGGCCCTGAGCTCACTATGGTGCCCAGGTAAGCCGCCGCGAACTCAGCAATCCTCCTGTCTCTGCCTCCCGAGTGCTGGGATGACAGGCGTGAGCCACCACGCCCAGCATTGTGGTATGCAGTGTTGATTATTGGTGGGCGTGTCTCCACGCCCAGCATTATATGTGGTTACCGGGGATTGAACTCAGGACCTTGCACTTGCGAGGCAGGCGCCGGAACCACTGAGCTAACCCTCCGGCCCAAAGCCTTAGTTTTTGCAATTAGCAAACACCATCTTGATTCTTCAGGCATGAAAAGTATGTTATGTTTTTAAATCAGGGTAATAATAAGAACAGCTGTATCACAAGCCTGTGATGAAGACTACATGAGATAAAGCAGAGAAAGCACTGAGTGGTGCCTGGCACATACCAAGGCCTCGGCCAGTATGAGCATCTGTACCGCAGAGCTTTTTGGTGCTGGGAAGGAAGCAGGAGATTATTGGTTCTCCTTCCTGAAAATGAGCAGGAAAGCAAGTGCCTGAGAGAAAACTTTCCACACCTGAGGCAAATATGTAAGAAAAAAATCACCTTTATAAAGAATAAACATCTTTGAGTATCTAAGGTAGCTTCTTGACAATGGCTTGAACTTCCATCGTTAGCATGAAAATGACAGTTGTCTGTGGAGGCTGGCCCGGGGTCTGGAGTGTAGCAGACAGTCACGAGAGGGCAGGGAGTTGGCATGTGAAACGCAGGGTGGGACGGGCTGCTCTCAGCCTTGCAACTTCAAAAAGAAATCTGGAGAGAAGTAGGGGGTCTTTCTGTGCTGGAAGATTACCATTTAACGGGGCAGAGAGTGGAAATGGTTCTGGGCAGTGTGTTTAGGCTGCACGAACCTCATAGTGAAGGTTCATTCAAATGCTCTGAAGTGGGTGCTACAAGCAGTCAGAGCATGTCATAGGGCTTAGGTCATTTAAGTAAATATGTTGGACTCATATAAAAAGTTGTGTGCCTTCTACTCTTGGAATTATTCTTTAAAATTTGATTTTACTTGCATCTTAAATCTCATTTCATTTTATTTTGGGTTAGTGAATTAGTCTTTAGCTTACTTATAGCTTTTTTGTCTTCCTGGCAGGAACTCTTAACCTATTTAAGGCATGACTTGGTAACCCCCTATCTTTGATTGGTGTGTTATCTTTCTCTTTTCTGGGACATGACACCTGACACCATGACTTGGAAGAGGAGAGGTTGAACTTGGCTCATGGTATCAGAGGGTTTAATCCATGGCCGGCAGCTCTGCAGCAGCAGCATCATGCAGAAGGTGTGGCAGAGCAAAACTGCTTTGTTCACAGTGGCCAGAAAGCAGAGCAGGGAGACTGTGCCAGAGAGGAAGAGGAAGGGACCAGGTTCAGATGCCAATGCCACACTTTTATGACCCACTCAGTCAGTCACAAGTGCACTTGACCTACCCCACGGGCACGCTGTCAGCCAGTGAAGTGGATACAACTAAGGTTAACTGTCACAAATGGGTTCACTGAAGACATACTTGAAGATGGGAAGTTGGATGCTGAAGGCCGCGCTGGTGGGTGATCCACCTGTGAGGAGGTGAAGAAGACCAGGAGGAGCAGAGGAAGAGGCCTGGGGGGCCCCGCAGACTTGTTCCAGCCGAGGCTGGGGCGCCAAGTCTTTGTCCGTTAGTCACTGACTGCAGGCTGTTCCTGAGAAATAGGTATAAACTTGGGTTTGGTGGTCCTCACATTGCTGTGGCTATGTCCCAGAGATGGACGCCGCTGTGACTTTTAGTTGACATTTCCAGCAGATGAGAGATGGATGTGTGGGGGCGGGGGCGGGGGGGCAGCCCTGGCCGAAGCGCTGTGTCCACTGCACTCCCTTCCAGCTCTCGCCTGGCATCAGCCAGCTGGCCCTGGGTCGTCGGAGTCCGGCTGTGTTGGGCGAGAGGGCGGCTGAAGGGAGAGCCCGGAAGGGAGAGGAGGACGCTGGGGTCTTAGGCCACGCCTCTCCCAGTTTTGCACACAGATGCCCACCAAGAGGCAAGACCGTGACCGACGCAGAGAGCTGAGGCTCGTGGGCATTTAGAAGTCGCCTGGTGGTCCACGGAGGAAGGGCAGGAGGCTGCTCTCCCACCCCATCCTGCTCTCGCTGCCTTCCCTGTACACCCACAGGCAGTTCCCAGTGTCTTAGGGCCCCGCTGTGGCATTACACAGGAACTGATCTCCGTATCACCTGGGTGTTCACTGCCAGGAGAATGAGCTTTTGATGATTATTGAGTCGAGGGGCTCATTTTGACAAAAGTATTGCCTCGCTGGAGAAGGTACTTTAATAGAAGAAAGAACAGTGTGTTCTTCAGTTAGGAGTGTTTTTTTTTTAAAGATAAGAGCTTGGTTAGATATTAAATTGAAGGAAACACAGAAAAATCTGGAAGTGTGAGGCGGAAACATGGCAGGGCTCTTCTCCCCACGCAGGACCGTGCTCCCTGGCTGTGGCAGCCTCGTGACGTTCATGTTCACAGAGCCGTCAGAAGCACAGTGCCAGGGTCAGCTTGTCATCTTTGCACCAAAAATGAGCTGCTTCCATCACTAGGACTTAAAGATCTCCTTCCCGGGCCACTATTAGAATGATTTCTTCCAGGCTCCCGGAGAACTGTGGCTCCCTCACCACTGGGCAGCAACTTCTGATGCTTCCAAAGCAAAGAGAAAAAGCCATCGAGCACTTGCTCTGTTCACGCCCTGGGAAAACTTCGAAGTGATGCCAATTCTCTTATTCCCTGGAAGCGAGTAAAGGAATGTAAGAAGTGTGTCAAAAAGAAACTTCAGATAGATTCCTCTTCATCGCAGTGTGAATTTCACTCTAAACGTGCTCGTTTCCTACATTGTAAATTGCAGTCAGAAAAAAAAAATAAATAGAACCTGGCCGTTCCCAAATTTATGAAACTACGTAGTCTTTCCTGATGAAAAATTCCCTGCCCAGTGACTAATTTGCTGCTAATGATAATAAGGTCATCCAAGTGCACAGCTGTCGGATTTCATGGAGCACTCGGTGACTGATTAAAATTACCTCGCAAAACCCTGGAAGTGGCTATTACAGTGGTTGGAGAATTGCACACGGAAGGAAGCCTTAGGCGTTGATGGGAGCTGGTAGTCAGCCTGCCGTTAATTAGCAAGGGAAACCTCTCCTGTTTTAAATAATTTATATCTGCATCCAAAGTAGATAATAGAAGGACTATGATGAGGAAGCATTGCAGCTCACCAGGAGGTCTTTCCAAACATAATTTACCAGCACAAAAAGTACCTGAGTCTGAACACATCGGGCCCTCACAAAGCTCAGCCTGAACGGCTCGCTCCCCTGAGGAGATTCGGTAATATCAAGATCGGTGACTGTACTGAGCTAGGTCTAAAGAAAATGTACCTGGATATGTTTAGTGAGCAAATACCATCAGACATTTTTTTTTGTTTATTTTGTATTTCTAGGGAAAGTAAATGCATCTTTTTCTTAGACCCTACATGATTTCTTTGTGTGCTTTGGTTGAAATAGTTGGGAAAGCCATTTAAATAACTGCTGTTTTACTGAGAGGGGAAACTGGAGATTGATTCTATTCATATAAATAATAAATTCTCTGAACATGTAAAATATTTCTTGAGCTGGATTAATGCACATTTGCATTTTTCTTTAATATGAAACAGCTGTTGTATTTTTTATTTTATGGCATTTTAAAGAGAGGGAAAGGATCGGGAACCACCATGAATCACGCGTTACCGCTCCATTTTATTAAAGACAATATCACGTTAACTCCCACAGCTCCTGAGTCTGGTGGAGAGCAGAAACTCCTGCATTTTTAAAACTCCGAAAAGGCAACATAGAAACTTCCGCATAACCACTTAAATTATCAGCTTCTAATGAGAAAGGGAGTCAGCTCGGATATGCGTCAGCTTAACTGCGCCACTCGGAATTTAGAAGCCAGAAAGGTATAGAATGTATTGACATGAATCAAATCATCCTGGCGCAAAGTAGCCATGTAAATCCCCATTTCTCACCAGGCATTCTCTCTTGGAGGGGGAATCGATTTTCTTAGCAACAGAATCACTGCTCTCTTCCGCTTTTTGCTAATGTACTTTCTTTAGAATCATGCAAACTAAATTTCAGTCATCTTCCTTATCCTGACCTTGGGAAACAAAATCTGTTGGGTTAAACATGGCCAGTCTAGGGGCCTGAGATTTAGCTCAGTGGTTCCAGCACCTGCCTCGCAAGCGCAAGGCCCTGAGTTAGATCCCAGTAACCACATACAATGCTGGGCGTGGTGACTCACGCCCACCAGCCATCAATACCATACCACAGTGCCGGGTGTGGTGGCTCACGCCTGTCATCCCAGCACTCGGGAGGCAGAGGCAGGAGGACTGCTGAGTTCCAGGCTTGCCTGGGCTACATAGTGAGCTCAGGGCCAGCCTGAACTACAAAGTGAGACCCTGTCTCAAAAAACAAAACAAAAACAAAAAAACACATGGCCAGTCTTTTTCATTATAGTTGGATAACCTACATGCTACATGTATAACAATAACTGAGCCTGGATTTTTTTCTGACATGACTGAGTTGAAAATCAAACTAATTTTCAATCACCATGGGCTTGTGACTTCATATTTTCAAGGGGAATGTGTGTGTACTTGAAGAGAATCCTTTTGTCCTCTATCATGTTTCTTCTTACTTCTGATTCTATACTTTGGCAATTTGACCTCCCAGGAAAAAGGATATATTTTATTCATTTTTTATTATTACACATAGAGTCAGATATGTATATATCAGAATTCTGACCACTTCTAACCTACTCTATAAGCTTTGCAAACTAAATGAGCTCTGAGTTCCAGGGTCTTGGTTTTTTAAAATAAGAACACTAATTATTGTCTCCCAAGATTATTATGAGAGTTAAAGGAAACATTCCAAGTACAAATACCAACCTGGGTGGAGCCCAGTGAGAGCTCACGGATGTGAGCTCCTCCTCTTTCCCTCTCCCTCCCCCTCACTCCCTGGTGAAGGGACAGCGGCTTGGCAAATGACAAGACTCTCAGCTGAGTGCTTCTCGGTTTGTAAAGGGTCCCGAGGAAGCTCCAGACAGAGGACATGAGTCACTGGCACCATGGACATGACAGCAGTCCTGTTTGTGAAGGAAGGTCAGCCTCGGGCCCAGCAGGCACTTCATGTATGGAAGGTAAATCAGGAATGGAAGGCTGGAAGCAGGGAAATCCTGAAGTATTGTGGGTAAAATCTGCAGGTCTCCTTCAGAGCTCCCAGGAGTAGGAACTAGAGAGCCCTGTGGCAGGAAACTAAAGGAAATCTGCTTGGGTAGACCGTGGCTGTGGTCACAATTAGAATATTCAAAGTTCATAGCATCCAAAACGTACTTAATGCCCCCAAATATTTTATGCTTATAAACAACTGTACAGAGTAGAGAGAATCCCTGTTTTATCACCTCAGTCCTCACAACTCTTACACAGTAAGTATTGTTTGCCAAAATGTCTGAACAGAACAAGAGAAGCTAAGTCAGTCTTGCTGTGGCGAAGGGTACGGTAGGCAGACATTGTGTGTGGGGACCCTGTGCCCAAGGCCAGCCCTGGCACTTTATCACTGACTGCAGAAGAGCATGTTGGTTGTTTAACTTGCCTGAATTTCAGTTTCCACAGGTGAAAAATGGGAATCACTTTATATGGTCGCTCTGAAGATCCAGTGAGATAATGGACTAGTTGTTCAAGCCCAAACTGAGGGTCTCTATCTTGTCAGTTTCTTTGCTCCTCTACTTCCTCTCAAACTCTTGCTTTTCGGCCCGTGTTACCTCAACAAAACGTCCTATCTACCCACTTCCTGTTCAGGTCAGTAACTGGGTGTGTCCTGCCCTTGACATTTTTGTGCCCTGTGGAGACAGATGACCGAACCGATTTCTCGTGTTTCCAAGGGGGCCTCAGGAGGGGCGTGGTTTGGTCTGAGGTTCCGTGACGCCCAAGGAGGGCTGGCGCGACAGTTCCGCGCACCTACCTGGGTGGCCCGCCACCCGCCACCGGCCTCCACTTGGGCCAATCCGTAGACCTAAATTTGAACCAATCACAGACCTGCCGCTTCTATAAAAGCAGGACTCCCCTCACACTTCCCAAGTTAGTGTCAAGAATCCCCTCTAGTATATTGACTTCTTGCAGAGATCCTGCTGGGCCACTTCCAGGAGGTTCGGTGTCAGGTTTCAGGTTGCAGCACCTGAAAATCTGCTTGTGATTTTTGTTTGTTTGTTTGTTTGGTGTGGTGCGTTCAGAAGGCTCCGTGAATCTACTTGGGATTCCTGAGTAGTGTGGACAGATCAGTTGTCCCAAATAAAAGTGCAGTAAAGGGTAGGGGCTAGTAGCCCCGAAAATATCCAGAGAACAGCAGCCACCGGACGGCAGTAACAGACTAGCACGTGGCACTCTCCTGGTGGTGTTTGGCGCAAGCCAACACTGAGTGGTAGTGGCAGAGACCGGTGCCCGGCACGAACTGGATAGCTTAGGCGTCAGCTTGTGCCACCCAGGGGTCCCCAGCCACATCTGGGGACATCAGGACCTCCACCAGGGCTGGGCTTTCCATCTGAATCAGCCAAGAGACGGGCCACTGTCATCCTTCCCAGGCCCCTCCCACCCTCAAATCTCTCAGCTCCATCTCCAAGACTCTTGACAGGTCTGTCTACCGGTTTCCATTTCTGCATTCAGATCTCATAGTCTGTCTGGGCAGCTGTAGCACTCTCTGTTTTGCTCAGGCCACCTACAGCCTATTTTGTACAGTACAACCAAAGTGACCCTTTAGAAATGCGAATCATGTCACGGAACTGTACTGCTTAGAAACTGGCCTCCTGCTGCACAAAGACCAGAATCAAAACCCTTCTCCTGGCTGCTGGCCGCCATTTGGACACCAGTCAGAGCACGTCACGTCTCTCTCCTATTGATCCCTAGACCACAGCGCGCTGGGCCTCTCAGTGTTGGGCATGTCTTGCTTCCTCTGGTTGGAATGCTTTCTCTCTCATCCTTTCGATTTTAAAGTCTAAACCCAAAGCTAAATAATATATGGCTCAGAAAAGCTTTTGTGAGCTCCCTATTTGGTCAAAATCCCTGCTTCCGTAACTATAAAGTTATCCAAAAGAGACATTTAAAAATTATTTAGTTAAAATAAAATAGAATTAAGTTCAACTTTCTCTGTCTTTTTGTATAATGTCTTTGGTCCTGTATGGAACACGTCACTTTCTGTCTTGATAGTGACTGCGGATATGTAGGTATCCCTGGGCCCCTGAACATGGTTTAGGACTCCTCAGGCCTCCAGGAGGTGAGGCAGAAAATGCCAAGCCAGCCAGAGCCCAGGACTTTGGCCCTCCGCTTCACTCAGAGAGCTGTGTTATCATCTTTTTCACTTGCAGAGATCGGGAAGAGATGACTTTTGCTGGAAGTTTGAAAACGACTTTCTTCACCTGGGTGAAATTTTCCATGCAGATCCCTTAATAATAGGATTTACATCTGACTCGTTGTTTCCTCTGCGTACTACCTGGCCTACAGTAGACACTCACGTGCTTCTGATTGGTTGGGAAGACAAGCCCTAGGTAGGGGCCCAGCCCAGCGCTGCTCTGCTTCGAAGCCCTGTAGCTGATTGTTGGGTCTCTTGCAATCAGACCCTTGACAAGTGAGTCTGGAGGCTTTTCCCAGCATCACTCAGTATGGGCATGTGGTAGTTAATGGCATTTTCTTCACTGTAAATTTTCTCTCTCTCTCTCAGTTATTTTCAATTTGATTTACAGTTTTGGCTTACCTGTTCTAATATGTTTACACTTCCTAACCTTCCATTCATCCTTTTCTCCCTCCAGGGCATTTAACCAGATTGGCCAATTAGCACTTCATTTTTAACAAACATAAATATTTCACTCTACTCAAGTATGGAGGACACCTTGCAGTGATGAGATAAATCAGAGTCTCCCTATAGATTATCTTTACGCAGAGTGAGGGTATCACTTGAAGCAATTACATCAATAATAATAATGCACACACAGGCACAACATGTTTTATGGTTATTTCTCCACTGAGAGCTTTTTTTTCTCTTGGAGTCAAGGACAGTGGTAACCTGCGAGATTTCTAAATTTGCCTGAAGGTTAGATGGTTGTTTAATAATTATATTATGAATGTTAGTACACAGTAGGTTTAGACAAACTGTAAGGTATCTGTTCTGTTTCCATGCGTCCCTCATAAGATTGTTAGAATTATATATGATTATCATGTATTCTAAAAGATAGATTTTGATTTACCATCTTTCTAGGCCACAGACACTTCTGACCTCTTTGCTATTTAACTGTTCATATAAGTTGGATGTTCATGTAAGTTAATTCTAAGAGCAAATTAATAAAGTGTTACTTCGTTCCAAGTCGGTATTAGATTTTACTCTTTAGCTGTATTATTTATAGCATTTCTTGCTATATCTCATAATAAATCAGTGGTTTCACTGAGACACTGAAGTGTCTTTGTTTAACCGAGAAATAATAGTAAAGTTTGCTTTTGATGCACTAGTAATTTATAGCTGTGAAGGTTAGGGCACCAACATCAAACTGTGATGTAATTTTATCAATATTAATTCCAATGCAATATTTCAATTTAGTTTTCACTAAAGGTCTCAATTTGTATTTAAAAGACAGTCAGTATAGACTAGGGAAATGATGTTAAGTGGTCAAGAATGAGCTTTCTTTGAAGTATAACACCCCTCTTTTTACCATGAATTTCCTTGCACTGACATCTCACTACCCTGGTGCCAGTGAAGAGACCCGTGAGGGCTTCCTGGGACCACAGGCCCTGGGTGCTAAGTATGGATGGATTGAGTGGGAGTCCGCTGTGCACTCCGACTGTGCCAGTGTAACTGGGTGTGTGGAGAACACATACTGAATGAAGTCATCCTAAATAACTAGGTAGGGCATGAGAACAACTAACAATGATACAAGAAGGAAAAAAAAATGCCTTCCTGGAAGTTTAGATGAGCTGCACCGGGAGTCTAGACAGGTGATCTTTTGTTCTCTTGACCTTGGAATAAGACAAAAACAATTAAGAGGATCAGGAGAGTAGAAGACCAATTTTGGCAACCTACTGCTTTTCAGCTGCTGCTGTCACAAAATATTAAAATCTTAGCGGTTTGAACAATGTCCACTTATTATCTCACAGTATCCATGCTCAGAATTCTGGCAACTGAGTATGACTCAGTTTTCCTCTTAGGAAAACTGTCTTTTCACAAGGACAAAAATCTAAATATCAGGAGATCTGAGTTGCTCTTTGGGGATTCATGGGACAAAACCACTTTCAAGCTCATTCGGGTTATTGACAAAATTCACGCACTTATTATAGGGGCTGAGGCTCCAACTTCCTTGGGGCTCTCCCGCCTCGGGGAGACCCCTCAGCTCATTGTCTTTCACCTTGAATCTTTTCCTTCTTCTACGATTGTATCTTCTTGAATCACCCGTCCAATGTTCCTGCTTTAAAGAGCTGGTGTTATTACATTGGATACCCGGATAATGGTGTGGTTTCTCTGTCTTGAAGGTCATAATCTAAATTATACTTGGAAAGACTTATTTGCTATGTAAGGTAACCTAGTCACAGGTTGCATCCTTCAGGACGTGGGTATATTTGGAGGCCATTAACCCTACAGACCTGGAGAGGAGAGTAGAAACAGAGGAGCTCTCCGCAGCAAGCGTGAGGTGTCATCTGCAAAGGTATGGAATAGGAGATGAGGCCAGCAGGCAAAATTGACCCCTTCCTTCCCTGCGTCCCAGAACACTTTACTAACCACACGAAGAACACATTCTGATGTGTTGTGTTGTCCTCTCATTTGCCTCTGGAGGTCAGGGACCTGGTGTTACTCACTTTTACACTGCAGATGCATAGTTTTGAAGATGAGTCGAAGGAAAGTGAAAACAATTGCTGATGAGAAAAAAATATGATTTCTTAGGTCAAGGAATATTATGGTTGGATCTAGATGTACCTCCAAAGCTTCATGTGGCCATAGGTGAGGATTTTCAGAGGTGGCTTAATCTACAGTGTGATGCTGGGATCAAAGGTGTGTGATTACTGAATTAGGCCACCACTGACTGGTTTGGGCTGGTTCTGGGAGTGAATGCTGGGAAGGCTCAACCTGGGTGTGAATGCTACCTGCCGTAAGGGTGTGTAGCCTGGTTGGAGTATAAGGTGCAGAAGATCTGCTGCTGTCGCTTGCTGCTTTGCTGCCTTACTGCCTTTTGCCTATCATGTTTTTTTCTTATGCCCCTCTCCTATGCCACCTTGCCTTGAAGCCAGCCAACTGTGAACTGCAATCTCTACAAATCGTAAGTTAAAATACATCTTTCCCTGTTTAACCTTGGGTGTTGGGTATTTTTTCTCAGCAACAAGAAAAGTAACTAAAACAAAGAATAATCCTCTAAATATAGATTCTTGGGTTCAAAGCCAGCCTGGACTACATAGTGAGATCCTATCTTTAAATAAAAAAATACAGATTCTCAGATAGTGTTGATGGTGGGGAGATGATTTTAGCAAGGATCTTGATGAGACTGGAGGCACACCAAGGGCCAAACCTCTTCTTTCTGTTATGATTGCTGCTTCCTGTCTTAGACCTTGCACCGCCTTAAAGCTGCCTATTTTGGTATCATTTTTATACTAGCTTTTGGTATTTTTGGACTGGTACTGTACATTGTTTTCCAGACTTCCTAGCAGTTTGTAGCTACTCCTTATATAAGATGAAAGGTTCCTCATGTCCTCATTAACTCCTGTTTGGCTTCAGCTTCCTATGTAAGAAGTGTTCAATTAATTTGTTAGCTTCAGTTGAACTAGCATCTAATTGTACAGCTGTGCTTTAGAAGTCATTTTCTGTGGATGTGGATGCTGTACTTCATATATCCTCTCTGAGGCTGAGAACTCTCATACAAAATGGGGATATAATAACTCATAGATAAATATATAGATTAAATAGGATTATTGGAGTATAAGAGCACCTTATTGGTGAATTATGCCAGTAATACTTTTAAAGCTGAATGAGCTTTTAGAGGGTGGGGTCTAGTTGGAAAGGAACTATAATTGATCTCTAGCTCTTTTTTCTTGAGTTCTTTCCAACCTGCTCTGCTTTATGAATGTCATCAATTGAGAAGCTTTCTTCCACCATAATGTTTCTGCCTTAAGACAATCAGACATATACTGAAATTTACAAAGCTGTAACTCAAAGTTAACTCTTCTTCATTTAGTCATGGGTATCAGGTAGTTTCTCTCAGCCAAGGGAAAGTTGAACAATATACTATTTTAATCTCTATTAATTTTTATCTTTTAATTTAATATTATTTTCTTCCTTTCTTTTCTATTGTCATTGTTGGTATAGGTTGTTTTGTTTTTGTTACTATATTTCTCTATTGGGTTTGTTTTGTATTATAGGTATTACCATAGTTTATTTTCCTATGCTTGAGTAGTCTCGAGGATCAAGCTCTTAAGAGAATTCTACTTCTAAGAAGATGTTTATATAAAAGTTGAAGAAATATCCAACCCAACCCATACACAAATCTCCAAATATATACAAAATATGAAAAAACAAGTGAACACGACTCCTTCAAACCTCTAACTCTTTAGTAACTGAATCTAAAAATATCAAGGTGCATGAAATGCCAAAGGCTAAAAAATTGATGTTAAAAATTATCATTGACTTCAAAAAGACAAATTAACCATTGAATTAATAAAAAATATAGGATATGATAGAGCAATTCAATAGTAAAATAGAGATTTTTGATAACAAAAATTTCGGAAGTGAAAAACCTAAGGTATCAAATGAAAAACTCAGTAGGTCTCATGAAAAGACTAACAGAAGAAAGAATATCACGTCTTGATGACAAATTCATGAATTATCACATTTGAACTGTTATAAAGAAAAGCATTAAGAAATTTTGAAGAGAACATACAAGAACTATACAACATGATTAAGAAACCAAATCTATGAAAACAAATGGTTTAGATGAAGGACCTGACCTGTAGTCTAAAGGCATGGAAATTTTATTCAGTGAAATAACTGCAGAAAAATTTCCCAGATCATGGAAAAATACATGAACATTGTGGTACAGGAGGCATTTAGACCCCCAAATATATGCAACTAAGAAAGGACCTCACTGCACCGCATTATTGTTAAGCTTGGAAAAGAAGAAAAAAATATTGAAAGCTACAAGGGAGAGGTCCCAAGTCACCCTGAAAATAATGACAGGTTTCTGAGCAGAAAATTTACATCCAGAACTGTGTATAACACTGTATTTAAATCCTATAAGAAAATAATTGCCAACCTAGATTACCACCTCTAGAAAAGCTATCCTTCAGAATTAAAGGTAAAATATTTTTCAGGGTAAGCATAAACTAAAGGAATTGTTGAATACTTAACCCATATTACATGAGATATACAAAGAAAATTTATACACAAGAGGAAGCAAGATAAATTAAATCATGAAAGGATGGGAAAGAACTGTACTAAAAGATTAGCAAAGCAAATGAGAGGTTCTCAAAAAAAAAAATCCAACACAAGTGATTCATTAAACTGTCCAATCTCTGAAATGGTTATATGAGAAAGGAATAATCATAAATGGTTCAAGTTACAGGAATGTCCAACCCATGGCCAACAAGTTGGATTTGCTTGTGTTATAATAAAAATGGAATTTTGTGCCGGGCGTGGTGGCTCACGCCTGTAATCCCAGCACTCAGGAGGCAGAGGCAGGAGGATTGCTGAGTTCGAGGCTTGCCTGGGCTACATAGTGAGTTCAGAGCCAGCCTGAACTACAAAGCAAGACCCTGTCTGAAAAAAAAAATGGAATTTTGTTACTCATGTGTATGAACTATATTTTGTTTTTTACATGTGGGCTGAGACAACTCTTCTTAGTGAGGCCCTGGCCCACTGGGCATGTTCACCCTCATGTAGCTGCAAATAATAAATGACAGGAACTAGTAAGATGAACCCTAAATACAAATGACCTGAATTCTTTAATATAAAGTCATAGATTAGCTGATTGAGTCAAATGAGAAGATTCAGTTGCTTCCTGTCTGCAGGAAACTCACCTGATTTGCCAAAGACAAATACAGATTGAAAGTGAAAGGATGTTAAATGATATTCAAATTAAATAGAATATAAAGGAAGCAGATCCAAACAAATAGATGTCAAGCCAAAATTCATCACAAGAAATAAAGGAGTTCCCCATGTATTTATAAAGGGAACAGCCCATATCGCTAAACCTGAGTGTACCCACTGTTAAAAGACAAATACCATAAGACATAATAGATGATCTGGCCCAAACACAATATACTGGGTGACTTCAGTGTCCCACTTTCACCAATAAATAAATCTTTCAGACAGAAATATCAGTTAAATTACATTACAGATCAAATAGGCTTAATATCTAAAGAATACTTCATCCAGCAGAGACAGAATGCATACTTTTTTTTTGCTTTTGAGACAGGGTCTCGCTTTGTAGTTCAGGCTGGCCCTGAGCTCACTATGGTGCCCAGGCAAGCCGCCGCGAACTCAGCAATCCTCCTGTCCCTGCCTCCCGAGTGCTGGGATGACAGGCATGAGCCACCACGTCCGGCATTATGGTATGCGGTGTTGATTGTTGGTGGGCGTGTCTCCACACCCAGCATTATAGTGGTTATCGGGGATCGAACTCAGGACCTTGCGCTTGCGAGGCAGGCACCGGAACCACTGAGCTAACCCTCCAGCCCAGAATGCATACTTTTTAATCAATACATGTAACTTACTTCAAAGCAGATCACATTATTTGAGAACAATGTTAACAAATGCAAACGTTAATGAATACAAAAATTTAAATAATCTCATATCATCCCAGATGAGAAAAGAATGGGAAGAGAAATAAAAAATCCAAAAAACTGCAGAAAATATACAAATTAATGGAGATTGAAAAGCACCCTTTTGATGTACAGTGGTGCACTGAAGAAATCAAGGGGAAAATTGAATCAAATTCTAATCAAATTTCTAGTCCAGTCAAAGTGGAAACAACATAGCATAATCTGTTAAACAATGAAAACAGTTCTAAGAGGGAAGTTTACAGCTATAAGTGCTTAATTAAAAAACAGAATGACCTCAAATAAAGAACCAAATCATGCATATGAAAGTTCTAGTAAAGTGAGAAGAAACCAAAACTAATAGAAGGAAAGAAATATTTATCAGAGAAGAAATAAATGAAACAAAGACTAACAGAGGACCAATAATAGAGTTGATCCTTTTGAAAAATATTGTCAAATTCTTAGCCAAACTAACCAAAAGAAAGAGTGAAAAGATCTAAATGAACAAAAATAGAGGTGACAAAGAGGATATTACAAGAGATATCTCTGAAACTCAAAAGGTTTAGGGAATATTTTGAAAAATTATACACAAATAAATCCAGAGACTACTCTCTAGACATATATGACCTACCAAAACTGACCCAAGAATATAAAATCCTAGAACAACAAACAATGAGACTAAAACAGTAATAAACTCCCAACACAAAAATGACCAACGTCATATGGATTCCCTGCTGAATTTTATAAGACTTTTCAAATAAAAATTAATTGTAATGTTTCTAAATCTATTCCATAAGATAGAAATGAAAGGAAGTCTTCTAAATTCCGTGGAGCCAGTATTCGTCTTCTACTAAAACTTCTAAGGACACGACAACAACAAAACTAGACATTAATTCCCTTAATAAACCTAGATGCAAAAAATCTTCAATGAAGTACTTTAAATCAAATTCAATATCACATTAAAAAGATCATCCACCGTGATCAAGTTAGTTTCATTTCATGGATATAAGCTTGGTTCAACATATTCAAATCAATAAATGTAACACATCACATACCTAACACTAAGGATAAAAGAATCACATGATCACCACAATAGATGCAGAAAAACCCTTTGCCAAAAATCACTGTTCTTGAATGATAAAGATCTTGAATAAATTAGTTGCAGGAGGATCATACTCCAATATAGTAAAGGCTATATATAACAAGCTCATAGTTTACATCAGACGGAAGGAGGGAAAACTGACATTATTTCCTCTAAAATCAGGGACAAGACAAAGGTGTCTACTCTCACCACCCTTACTGAATTTAGTACCAGAAACTTCAGTTACAGCTATAATGCAAGAGAAAGAAATAAAAGCTATATAAATAGAAAAGGAGGAAGTCAAATTATTCAGGTTTGCAGATGGTAAGAGTCTAGATTTAGAAAACTAAAGAGGTCACCAAAAATCTTGTAAAATTGGTAAATATATTCAGAAAAGTAGAAGAATACAAAATCAGTGTATAAAAACTGATAGATTTCCTGTAAATCACTAGTGAATTTTCTCAGAAAGAAATTAGAAAACAATCTCATTCATAATAGCGTCAAAGTAATGAAATACCTGTGGATAAGGCTTCTGCAGTGAAAATCATTAAACATTGAAGAAGGAATTGAAGATGATACTAGAAGATGAGAAGGTCTCCCATATTTGTGGTTTGGAAGAACTCATAGAGTGAAAATGGCCATACTCTTCAAAAGAAACCTACAGAATTTAATGCAGTCCCCATGAAAGTATCAATGGCATCTTTCACAGAACTAGGAAAAAAAGTTAAAATTCATATGAAACCCCCCCAATCCCAAATAGCCAAGGCAATCCTGAGCAAAAAGAATGATGTTGGAGAGTCACAGTATCCAGTTCAAAAATACCCTGTATGTATTAGCATGATATTGGCATAAAAACAGACTTGTAGACTAATTAAATAGAGAATCCAGCATCTGTAGACCCACGCATCTACACCCATCTGATTCTTAATAAAAGAAGCAAAAATGTATGCTGGAGAAAAGACAGCCTCTTCAATAAATGGTGTTGGGAAAACTGGACATCACTTGTAGCAAATAGAAACTAAATCCCTATCCTGTACAAAGTTCAACTCAATATGGATTGAAGATGTTAACATAACAGTTGAAACTTTGAAACTACCAGAGGAAAACACGAGGGAAGTTCCTCAAGATATTGATCTAAGCAATGATTTCCTGGAATGGACTCCAATAACTCATCAAATAATAGTAAGAAGTGACAAATGAGATTACATTAAATTAAAACTTTCTTTTTTTTTTCCGGTGGTACCAGGGATTGAACTTGGGCCCTTGTGCTTCCAAGGTAGGTACGGTACCAAAATTAAAACTTTTTTATATGGCAAAGTAAACAAAGGGTAAAATCAACTAACGGAATGGGAGAAAATCCTTACAAGCTATTCCTCTGACAAAAGATTAACATCCAGAATATATTAAACAACTCAATAATTTCTCACCAAAAGAACAAGTAATTTAATCAATAGATGGTCAACTGAGCTGAACAGACTCTTCTCAAAAGACACAAAAGTGGCCCATCATTATATGAAAAATGCTCAGTATCTTTAGCCACAGGAAAATACAAATCAAAATTATATTGAGATTCCATCTCACTGCGCTCAGAATGAGTATAATTAAGAATAAAAAAATAACAAATGTTGATGAAGATATGGGGGAAAAGGAACATTTATACTGTTGGTGGGAATGTAAATTAATGTGACCATTATGGAAATCATTATTGAGGTTCTTCAAGAAACTAAAACTAGAACTTCTATGATCCAGGTGTTTCTAGGTATGTATCCAGAGAAAAGAAATCAAACTCTGTATACAGTAGGGATAGCTGTACACCCATGTTCATTGCACGAGTATTCCAAATAGTCCAGATGCCCATCTTTCAATGAATGGTTAAAGAAAATGTATAGATGTACACACACACACACACACATATATATATACACACACATATATTTCATATATATATATATATATTTCAGCCATAAGAGGAACAAAATTATATCATTTTCAGCCAAATGAATGGAAGTAGGACACATCATGTTAAGTAAAATAAAGCAGATTTATGAAGACAAGTACTGTATGTTTTCTCTTCATGTTTTTTTCTGGAATCTAGAAGAAAGAAAGATGAGCACAAATAGGAGTACTCTTAGGGAAGAGGGGAAGAACCAGAGGAAGAGAGGGAAGCAAAAAGTATCGTAGGTGAAGTGGTTACAATCAGAATACATTTTGTATTTGCATGAGTGAAAATATCAGAGAGAAGTAAATTATATTGTTCATTAATATTTGCTAATAATTATAATGAAGGACCCAAAAGTGATTTTATTGCTTGGAAGTCAAATTAAATTAAGTTAAATTAATATTAGTTGCACTGACACAGATTGCATATTAGATATCTGAAATATGAACAAATAGAAACAGTGGTAACTGGAACTTCTGTAATACAGCACGTACGTCTCATCCCGTTTTATTCCTGTTTTTTTCCCTCGCTAAGTGGAAACTTCTGTCTCCAGGTGGGAACCGTGTAGAATGGACTCAACGTCCAGGTGCCTCTTGCAGCCTGAAGTGATCGCTCATCTGCTGGGGCTTGTTTGACTTTCCTTGAGCGCTTCATTAACATGCGGCCTTTGTGATGACTCTTGCTATGTAACTTTTCGACTGTTTGTCTTATCTCCTAAACTGTTTTATGAGCTTCCAGTTGTTCATTCAGATGCTTTTTTGAGGAGCTTTTATTTACTAGGTTCTGGACAGGTGATGGGATCGGGACAGACAGTCGGAGTCCTGCAGTTGACTAGTAGGTGATGTGTGGAGGACGGAAGGTGAAGCCCTCGCTGGAGACCAGTGGGTCTTACAGCTGTGCGAGGCAGAGTGGGTCAAAGGATGCCAGTCGTGAGACCCCCAGAAGGAAAGGTATCTTCGTGCAGCCCAGGGCGCCACCCACTTAGTAGGTGAGGTGAATTAACTAGTTGTCCGTTTGAATGCACAGCTGAACTGAGTCCGTGTGCGGGAGACTCACCTGAGGATCCTTGTCATTAATATGAAAGGAGAGCTGGAGGGAAGGTCGTAGGCTGTTGATTTTCCTGGAGAAGCTTCCGGAGGCTGGTTTTCCTGGTATAAGCTCAGCTCTTCTCCACCTCCTGGAGCCGGGTCTGGCTGTTGCTGCGAGGGGCTGCCGTTTCCTTCAGGGGAGCTCTGGTCTTTCTCCTGAGCGTCGCTGCCTGGTGGCGCAGACGCTTCTCCCCGCCGCTTCAGACTTTCCGGCTTCTCCACCGGCCTGGGGGCCTTCCCCGTGCAGACCCGTGACGCGGACTTGCACGAGGCATTGCCACGGGCTCGGGGACTCCGCTGGCCTGTGGGGCACATTGCCCTGGGGCTCAGGCCTTCGCTTGGATTCTTCAGGTCTCTGGCACGCAGACAGGTTGCTGTACTCCTCTGCATTTGACTTTTTGGGTGAGTATTATAAAATAATCCTGTGAAATATATGTACTGTATTAAATCCATCTCTTATAAACCTTGACTATAAAAGTAGATGTTTAATATTAATGGACTGAAAATGTTTACAGTTTTATCCTGAATTTAGGCTCTAGATACAGTTGCAAATGGACAGTACCGTCAGTTGGCATTTCTTAAAATCAGTCTAGGAGGTCATGGAGATTGAAGGCCTCTCTTTGCGCCCATCTGGCTCTCACCTGGCACCGCCCATGTTGCCCTGATACCTGCTTTACCCAGTGAACCAATTCCAAATAGATACTTGAGCATCTGGGTCCTGTATTCACCGACCCTCTTGTGTTTGTTGTTCCGTCCTCATGGTTTTTACCCTTATCTCCTTTGCTGATATTGACTTTCAAAAACTAGACCTGACTTCTGTGTTAGAAATGTCTTTCAGGAGCGACTGGGAAAACAAAGCGGACTGTTTTCTTGTTTGTTTTTCCCTCTTGATTGCCCTGAGGCTGATTATTTTGTGGCAGTTTGATGGAGGAGTCATGGGCACCCTCTTGGGGTCCACAGGTGGAGTGGTTCACAGCGATGATACCTATGGCAGAGGTTGTGGAAATGTGTGTCCAGCTGGTTCTAGATGTGCACACCTCTCAGAGGCATCCCAGAAGCCCTCGCTCCTCCCGCCTAAGTCCCAGAGCAAGTCCTTCCGGGTCTAAGGACAGTGCGGCTTCTAGCCCTGCTCAAGCCACGGAGACTTCTTCAGGAGCAGTTGACGAGGGCGGGGAGAGAATTATGTGACTGTGATCCTTTGCTCTCGATAACCTTCCATATGTGTGATGAAATGTAAATAGTGTAAACCACTCGCTGCTAAATCTGGAAGAGAAATGACAGAGAGAATCATAAATTAACATTCGATGTATTTTCTGCAGTGACTGGGGAGAGTTCACTCACCTGTACTGAGTGACAGATGATCTCTGAAGAACTGTCACTCGGTCCTCAGTGATACTACTGAGAAAAACATCAGAAATACTTTACAGAATCATGAATGTAACACTTGGTAAAGTATCTTTTTTTCCAACGTCTTTTTAAAAGAATCACATGCTTCTATTACCTGAACTTCTTGACATGCTAATTAACTCTGATTTAAAACAGACATTATTTTTAGAGTTAAGCTTGGTGAACATTGTCGAATATTATTATGCGACCATTAATATGACTAGGGAAAAATGAGATAAAAAGAAGGCAGTAATTAAGATGAGTAATTTGGTAACAAAGTTGAACTAAAGCAGGTTGGTGACTCTTCAGCATGTGATAATGTATGTTATTAGCACCGTTTATCTGTCAGACTAAAGGACTCTACTTATCCCTAGGCCCCTCTCTGCTAAACTTCTGTTTTTATAGTTCTTGCTAAATGGAGTGGGAGACTTTGGAATGAGTCAGGAATTTTGACCTTTGAATGTTTTATGAAACTGAATCTTGGTAGTTTTAAGTAACAAGGGGAAAAATTCAGAATATACTCAAGCAGGGGAACCACAGTTTTGGGCAAAATACTATAGGGCAAAAATGTCTTGTCTTGTTCTTGGAAAATATATGCAGTGAGCTCAAGTAGTGGCATGACCTCACTGTCGAAGGCCGGGGAGATCGTGAGTGCTTTCCGTGACTGACGTCAAGGTTCCTCCTCTGCTCAGTGAGGACAGGAGTCCACTTCTTGTGATGAGGGCTCCCCACCCAAATTAGAGGATGAAATTAAGTCTGGACGTTTGGCCTAAGTGCTTCCATTATTTTGAGGAAAAAATCACTCATGCGATACATTCATTCACTCATTAGATAAGAGTGTACTGTGTGCTAGGAATTATTCAGAGCTAGATTTTCCGAGCAGCAAGATAGATGAAATCCCTAGTCTCCAGGGCCTTAGATTCTAATGGTAGGGATTTAAAAAGCAAATCAGTGAACACATAAACAATAAAAGATCAGCAGTGATAGGCACTGCGAAGTAAGAGCGGAATGTTGCTGCACAGTGTGAGGGAGACAGCCCTCGGCGGGGAAGCGCTGTCCGAGGGACTGAAGAGTCAGCCAAGGCCGAGCGAGGCTTGTGTGCCGGTCAAGACGTGTCTGTGCAGGAGGCCTCGGGCAGCAGCAGGTGGGGCGGCCGGGGGTCCTGATACCCTACAGCAGTCCGGACCGCGGAACGGCGGGTACACACCAGGGGCGCGGTGTAAGGAAGGGCCGAGCTTCTCGATTCCAAAGAAAATCAGTGACAGATCGATGAAGGCAACCGGAGCAGGGTCCTGTTTGGTTTGACGAGGCTGCCTGGGCACGTTCTGGAGTGTAACTCTATGAAGTCAGAGGGAATTGTCAACACCTCCTCCTTTAAAATGTCCCGATTTCCACGGCTTCCTGGGATCCGCATGGTTCTCGAAATCGCCGTCTCCGTTTCCTGGAGGAGGTCACGGTGTCTTCACCCCCCGCCCTCCCGCTCCGTCCTGCTCAGGGCAGACCCGGTTCCCGGAGCCCGGTCTGATACAATGTGTCACTTCCCATTATGGAAATTACTGTTAATTATTAACAGGAACATCTCTGACGTGATGGATTCTCTCTGCTGTCGCTGCCAAGGAGGGGTGGTGGTTAATACTTGCTCCTTGGATGGAACACGGCAAAGTGCAGGGTAGAAAAGGCGGCTCAGCAGTTCAGAAAAGGAGCACAGGATATTGAGTGCCTCGGATCGCCCCCACCCCGGAAGTAAAGTCATTCACGAGTTGGAAAAGGAAAATAAGTTTTGCGAACCTTCCAGAAAACAAGACGCTTTAGGTGTCCTCTTTGATCTCATCTCATCTGTTGAGGCTGGTTCTGTTTGTGCTGATATTATCTTTGGAGCTATTGGCTTTCTTTGTGCACTTTCCTATGTGTTTTTAGGGGAAGCGCTTGGAGGTGTCTGGGTCTTTCTGGGAGCATGCCAGGCCTTGGAACCGTGGCCGCTGGGACCCCCGTCCATGGGAACACAGCTGTGGACGTGGGCTGCCCAGGGAGGTGGCGCAGGGGCGTGGTCGTGCTGTCCGGGGGCGTGGTCGTGCTGTCCGGGGGCGTGGTCGTCCTGTCTTTCAGACGCTGCGTCGCTTCAGCCTGTTCAATTTAGGTCTCTCTGTTGCAGCACAGCTGCTGTAGCTCCAAAAGTCTCATCCGACGTCTTAATAGAAAGGGGTGGTGGGGTGGGGGATGGTGTCAGCAGGCTGGAGTTCCTTCTCGTTAGCGAAGAAAAATCTTTCTCAAATTCTCAAACTGGAAGGGAATCTGAAAAAGCATATTCAGTTTTAGAAAACTGGCGTTCTAGAAGCTAGAACAAAGAGAACAATCAGTGAATGTCTCCACTTAGCTGGATGGAGACTATGTCCGTGGTCCTGAGTCGTGGAGAGAAATGTGTGTCCGTACGTACGACAGACGCACGTCATGGTGGGACAGCAGACCTGAAGGCAGCCTGGGATGCAGCTGGGTCTTTGCAAGCGAGACCTTGTGAACTTCTGCAGTGAGTAAGATTGCAGCTGCCTTGATGGCTTTATTTGCTTTGAACTTTGGCAGTAAATCAGCGGCTCCTGTTCAGGGTCCGTGGGTGCATCTATCACTCTGAGTAAAGGCCGGGAGGATATATATGATCTCAGAGGCTGTCTCTTTGCCAGAGGAAGATATAATAGTCCAGCACAGGGTGTAATATTTGCTTTTAGCTGGAGGCCAAGCAATGAACAACATTTTACCATAAGATGCCAAAATACATTAATATAATCACTGCAATAAAAACGAAAATTGTCACCATGTTCAGAAGAACCCTGGCATCCTTTCCTCATGAATTACTAGTTTTTTAGCCTTGGTCTTTTATCTCCTGAATCTCATTTTAAAAACTGGTATTATCTCCTTGAATACTATTATCTGGCTTTTAAAATCACCATGGGTCTTTTTTGACTGGTTCCCCCCTTAAAAAAATTGAGATATTTACTCCATTGGAGATCTAAGATATTAAACATAACATTTAATCAAGGCACAAGACAATTATAGTATTCCAGAATGTTCTTTTGTCGCCTCCCCTTATTTTCATCTCTCCTCCAGAGGAAGCAACTGACAAGTCTGATTTTCCTCACCAAAGGTCAGTTTCTGTTTTAGAAATTCATATGCATGGAATCATCCAGGATGTACCTTTACTTTTGGTTTCTTTCAATCCGCATAGTTTTTGAGACTGAGGCATGTTAATTCATTTTTTATTGCTCATTGGTGTTTGACTGTAGGATGTACCATAATTTATGTACCTGCTATCGTTATGCAAACACCTGACTTCTTTGTAGCTTTGAGTTATTATGAATAATCCCTCCGTGGGAATTTGCATACAAGCCTTCAGTGGAAAAATATTTTGATTTCTCTTAGGTAAAAAGCTAGAAATGGAATTGCTGCCTTGCAGAATGTCATGTTTGACATTTTAAGAACTTGCTAAGAAGTTTTCCAAAATTGCCCCATTTTACATCCTCACCAGCAACACATGCCTGCTCCAATTGCTCCACATTCTCTCCGACACTTGGTGTTGTCAGTCCTTTTAGTTTTATAGTGGATGAGTTACAGTATCTTGTGTTATCTTTTATGTTTATATAATTTTAAATTATTTTTCCCCTGTGTAGGAGATAGGGCTCTGTCTTTTTTATTCAAATATGCAAAATGACAATGCTTCAAGAATCTGGCAAGCTTTCAAACCCAGGGCCAGTCTTGGTTTCTGGCTTACCCTCCTATGGCTAATTGAGCAGAGCATGTACACTGTCTACTAAGCATGGTTTAGAATCACAATTTTTGTGACATTATCACTGACTTTTCCATCTATTAAAAAAACCTATAGTACCTGGTCATAGGTTCATATAAATTCTTCACATGTGAAATAACAGCACCTACAATCCAGGATTAATATAAGAGTGAAAAGAATTTATATGTATTGTAGGACTTGAAGGAGTATCTTAACTAGTCACTAAAGCTATATCATTATTATATAATTGGTATTAACTCCATTTCTACTTTGATCTTTTGCACTCTGGACTGGCCATTTATTGAGTGTTTCCTCTATGGGGGACCTTGGGAAGTGAGGACAGCATGATGAATAAGAGATGTGTCTGTTCGCGTAGGCCTTTCAAACGGGTGGGGGAGAAAGATACTACATACCTTAAGTGGTGACTAGGAACCTAAGGAAGTCTAAGATCCAAATTCCAGCTTCCGTATGGGGAGTCAGAGCAAGGCTTTCTGAAGTGAGATTGCAACTGAACCAGAATCAAGTTACGGAACCGTTGAATGGGTGGTAAACTCATTAAAGTCTGGGACTTATATATGCATGTTACAGCATTAAGCTGAGTTACCATATAGGAGATAATTATTGGTCTATAATGTCATTTAAGGGGAAAGAATTAGAAACTAACATGTAGCAAGTAAATGTTTTGTGAACGAGTGATTGAAAGAACTGAATAAATGCGAATATGTTGAGGACCTAAAACACTAGGCAGCATGTGGGTGTGGCCTGTCAGATGTCAATTCCAAGTTTGAGCACCTATCAAGTGTGCTGATTCCTGAAATGCTTGTGGAAGGCCTTCCCCGCTCGCTCTCCTTTCCAGGGAGTCAGGAGCTGGCCTGGACGGCCCTCCTCAAGTCAGGCTGGGTGTGGACAGGCACTGGCAGGCAGAGGATCTGTCTCTTACTGAAGTTGGCAAAGCCACTGAAATGAGAGGAGCCGAGTGGTGGGGACGATATGGACTGCAAACCAGGGGAGGGCGTGAGCAGGGTTCTATGTTGACAGTGACAAGGGCGCCCAGAGCAGCCGGGTCGAACCACTGCGGACATCAGGAGCCGGGATCAACAGCCGGCCCTCCTCTGGACACTGGAGGGCACATCCGGGGGGATCCCCTGGGCTGGAGGCGGGTCATCGGGCTGGAGGCAGACCCAGGAACACGCAGAGTGCGCTGGGAAGCCACCGGATAGCGCTGCTGCCTTGCGCTGCGCAGACAGGGTGGTGCCGGGGCTGGACCTTGAAGTTCTCTGAGGGTTGTAGGGATGGAAACAGCGCCAGGGACCCCTCGAGGGAAAGCCGGGCAGGAGGGTGAGAGGACATGGCGTATCGCATCTCTAATAACCTGGCTGGGTCTTGGAATCGAGCTGGGCTATTGGGAAGGTAATTACATTTTTAGTCTGCACTACCTCTTGGGATAGTGAATTTCCATAAGGTTTCCATTTCAGTGCAAAAGATATACTCCTTTTATTTGCTCTAGATTTCCCTAAATGCTTCATAGTTTAATATTATCTTCCTTTGGCTATATACCTTTCCTTCTTTTACTTAAAAAAAAAAAAAAAAAGACTCAAAGCCTCCAAAAAGAGAAATCCTGAAACCGTCCTTACACATGAATTTTTATTGGGATATGTTTATTGACACAGAAAATACAAATTTACTTAAGGATATAATATACAACATTTTTATTGAAAATATATTTAGGTAGTAAAATTTTATGGAATTCAAAAATGAAGGGACAGTTATATTTTCTCTTTGGAAATCACTTGTCAAAGAATAAAGACTCAAGAGATATACTTTATATTTAAATGTTAAGACAGATATGTTAAAGATATGTCACTCTAGAAATGCTGGTGAAAATCAAGATTACCATGAAGCTTACATGGGATTTTGAGTTAACCACCCAAACTAATTAAGCAAAATTATCCTAATTTGTTTATTATGTTAATGATCTGAATTAATTTATAGTAATTTAGCATGTATTACTAAAGATTTATTATGTTCCCTACTAAATGACTTAAGAGCTATAAATCCCATGGTTAAATGTAATTAGTGGAGACATATTTATCGAAAGGGATAATTACATCTGATAAAAGTTCTTCAGTTAGGCTTAATTAAAACAGATTATTCCCCCATAAATGAAAAGTAAATATGGTAATTACTGGGTAGATTTTCATAGCAAAAATGAGTATCTCAGCATTTAAATGTTCTAAAATGGGTGGAAAAGTAAACTATGTAACTGATTACCTCCCAATAAAGTATGATTAATAATCCCTGGGAAACAGGCATTTTCCAAAAATAAACATTTTGCTACTAAATTACTACAGGGGGAATTCTGCGTAGGAACATATATCATTAACTCAGTTTTAAAGTGGTCTATGGCTATTTTTGAAGGTAATGAATAGTGTTTCATGGAAACTTTTTTTTTTCCTGAGATGATTTTTGTCTAGCTCAGCTGAATAGTAGTGTTAGGGAGAAAAGCGACTGTTAATCAGCCTCAAAATAAAATTTGTCCATGGTAATTCGAGCTGGGGATGATTAAACAAGCAAGATTATGTGAAATCTGAAGAATGCGTTGAGGACGCCAGGCCGCACCGTCATGGGTTCTTAGCAGAATGTGGTTCATAGCGCTTCCGTGTTGCTATGTAAACTGCACATGGGGTGTATTAGTTCACGTTCTGTCACAGCAACAACATGCCTGAGGCGGGGGACTTTATATACAAGAGGAGGCTTATTCAGCTCAGTTTGGAGGTTCAAGGGCAAGATGCCAACATCCTCTGGGCTCTGGCACTAACTCCTCGACAGAGGCTGTCATGACGGGAGCTTGTGAGAAGTGTCCGGGGTAGGACGGGAGGCCAGGGTGCAGGGCGCCTCGGGCTCCCCGTCCTGTAACAGCTGGGCTCCTGCGCTACCTGCGTCTCAGCCCGCACGGACCTCCCCGAGGATCTGCTCTGGCCACAGGCCAGGCTGCCAGCCGTGAGGCCTGGGAGGGAGGAGCCAGATCTAAAGGACAGCCAAGTCAGAGCACAGGGCTTACTCTAAGTTATTTTAGAATTGGGGCTTTCTGAAAGGCAACCCTCGCACTGAAACATGTACTTGGTCTTGCTTTTAGTCCCTTATTGGTGAGGAGGCTGTTCTGTCTCGCCGGGAAGGTGGGAGCAGGGCTTGTAACCCCAGGGAATGTTCCAGGGCGCAGAGGTGACTAGTGGACTGGTTAGGACTTGAACTGATGATATTCGGACCCTGAACGCCCCACTTTTTCTCTAGAATCCCGAAGCGTAGAGGGCTCCTTGGGCACAGCAAGAAGAAAAAGTGGGCTGTGCGCGAAGGAAGTATAAGCCGCTATGCAAACCCACCTGACGTATGACCAGTGTTGAAGCGAGTGGTAAAATTAACAAGCCGGATGTGGCGGGGCCCCTGAAGTGGGTGCGGAGGGGTCCGCTGGAGACAGACCGGGTAATCCTCACCATCACGGGGTCCGCTTGAGCCCGAGACAGACGCCGTAATTACCACCATCGGCCACTTGGTGGAGCTAAGACTTGATCCTGGCCACCGCGTGATTCTCAGGCTTGGCCTATTTGAATACACGCCTTCCCCGGGAAAGCTCGGGGTGTTACCCCAGACGGTACTGCGTTCTCCTTACAATATCCTTTTGCCTTCCGGGGGAGCCAGGTGAGAGTTCAAGGTCAGTAGCTGCGGCTCGTGTGCTCGGTGTGCTCTGTGTGCTCTCTGTGCTCGCGGGATGACGCGTGGCCAAGCGCAGGCGCAGAGGAAGGGCCGGTCTGACCGGAGCCACAGACCCAAAGGCACAGAGCAGGCTTCTGCAGCAGAGCGCTGTCTCTTCTGTGCACGATAGTAGCACCGTTGGCTTGTTCCTTGTTGCCCCAGCAGAAATTAATGTTTAAAAATGTATCCTGAAGGCGATTCCATTTTATCAACCTCTAGATTAGAAGATCTGCTTCATTTGGATGCGGTAGTGGTCAAAAGCAACTGGATGGCATTGACAACGTTGTCCCTTCATAGGACTTAAATGCCATATAACACGCCAAAAATAGTATTCGGCTTGCAGCCACACACAGGCCATACTCTGGACTGCAGGTCGGTTTTCCTTTACGGGGGCGTTGGCTGTATTTGTTGAAGAGCTATCGGAATCGTTCAGATTACTAATAGTTTGTATAAAAGCTACCTCAGGGTTAGCATGAACCTGACCCTGTAAGTCTCAGGTTTAAACTCGGTGCGTGTGGATGAAAATAAACACATTTCTGAGAAAAAAATATATACATATGTATGTGAAGTGTAACATGTGGTTAAAGACAAACTGCTGATACGGATGGATTGTTCGAAGGCCGTGCTCCGTGTGGGGAAGCCCTGGGGAGCTGGGGGGGGGGCATGCTGGGTATGCACAGCCTCTGTCTGAGCCAGGGTCTCCAGGGCCTCTCTCCGTGGCATGCATCATGGTGCCCACCTCTGTTCATGTGAAAATAATGGCAGATAAACCCTAATCTCCACAGAAGAGGTTAACCGTTGGGAGGAGGCAGCCAGGGTGCCAGGGTTCAGATCTCACTTCACCAGGTACCAGCTGCCTGTCCTTGGGAAGATTCCTGCACTCTGCTCTGTCATCCTTGGCTGAAAATGAGAATAATACTAGTTTCTACTTTATAGAGTTTTAGGAAGCTTAAGTACCTTATGGTCTTGTTAATCCCAATAGATTTAGGATCACATCCTTTATATTTCAGTGACATTTTTGTTCCTCTAAGATTTTGCATTGAGAGTTATTGTATCTGAAAATAAGTTACTTTTGGGCTCTGACTTACAATAGCATATGCTAGCTGTTGTGAACAGGTTGATTCTGGAAGGGGCTAGTTTGGGTTCCGGGTCTGAATCCATACTGGTGCCGTTCATTCTCCTATGTTACCCTGTTGCCCAGCAGCTGATTCTGCGACTTGGCCATGCTCTCCACGTGGCTTTCGCTTTGAGGGTGGGGTGCCTCTGGTAATTTAGTGGTGTGAGTTCTTATTAACAGAATAAATTGTGTCTACCAACGGCTGTTGGGTGTCCAAACAAGAGCCTGCTTTTAACCTAATTTGTTCTCTTGTTTTATATTCATGGTTTGCTTTAATGTATTCTAGTTCTGAATTCCGAAGGATCAGTGTCATTATCCTCAAAGTAAATAAAGTATATCTAATCTGCCCCACTTTTTCATAGAAGATAAATCAGCTTTTCAAGGTTTTTTTTTTTCTCTGCATTTGCTCAGAGACTAGTTGTCATTAATTTTTGCTATTTCCAGAACACGGTTTGCAGACTAATGATACATCAACTTCTCAGCTGCTGCCTGTATCTTATTAGTGTTATCTTCCAATTCAACCAAGTCAGCCGCTAGTTAAAACATCAGGTGTGAATAATTTCAGTGGGGTCAGAAAACTCGCTTTTCTTTTTAAATCACTGATCCTTTTCTGTATCTGCTTTTGCTTTTTCGGGATACTAGGAAACCCCCCACAATCTCTATAAAAATATGCCTGGTACCTCTATAGGTTAAGAACCTCACTAGCTACTCATGAGTTTAAAATGCTTCATGCAGCTCAGAGCCAGCCTGAACTACAAAGTGAGACCCTGTCAAAAATAAAATAAAATAAAATAAAAATAAAATGCTTCATGCATGTATTTATCTCCTTAAAGTTCAACTTCTTTCTCTGGGATGTTTTCTCCCCAAACTAATTTCTTTAAAACAAATTCCAAGTACACTGAGCATGACTGAATATCACTTATTAGGAAATCCGGCCCTCCTGGAGTTTTTATTACTGTAAGGTATGTAAGAGGAATGTGTGGATTTAAAACATCTGCAGCGTTCCCTCCAAACCCAATACTTTCACTTGAAACGTGAAATTGCAGCAGTAACCTTCTCTAATGCTAACAGTGGAGCACACAAAGAGGAAGAAATGTGTAATTTGTTAAAAGTAATTCCAACTGTTTTATTGCCTTCCAACCCAAGATAATTGTGTATAAAGAAATTCATTTAAATTATTGACATTAATTCACTAACTAGAACTTTAAATAATAATTTCATGAAAGGGGAAAATTCAGTGAAGTCCCAGAAATAAATAAGATTTAACAACTTATTAGAACTTTTTCTGTATTATAAATCAGAACCACATTTCCTTAATTTTGGCAGTGACAATTTTCTTTCTGCAGAGCACGGAGTTAAATATGTATAAGATGGGCGTTAATAAGCACATATTTTAGTTTTTATTAAAACAACTACCTGAACCAGCTTCTCTCCTTATTTTTGTTCTTTATAGCGACCATTTACAGAACTGGGATACTGAAACTTTTATCACGACACATACATTACAGAGGAGGAGTATGGTCATTTTATGATACATTTACTCAAATATCGACGCATCTTCTTCACCAGGGTTCATTTCAGGTGCTAGGATTTAGTGTGAATGAGCTTCAAACCCTGCCCTCACGGGACTGACTTAGTAGCAAAGGGAGATGTAATAAGCCAGTCCATGAGATAGTCCCAGCAGCCCAGGGTACAAATAGGAAGTCTCAGTCAGTTTTGTAGTACGGTGTCACATGGTTGTAATCACAGCTGAGGCGGGAGGGTCGCAAGTTCAAGAGTGGTCTGGGCAGTGTATCAAGATCTATCTTACAAAGGAAGATGGTGGAATGTGGGCAGGGGTTGGATGTAGCTTAGTGTTATGCTCCTGATTGTAATCGTTGCAGGGTGGGGGAGGGAAGAGCTGGAGGGGGGCGGGGAAGTCTAGGCATGGGGAAGAAATGCTAGAGCGGGGAGAAGGCTGTGCCCCAGGAATGGCCGTGAAGCCTGAGAGCCATCAGCCCCTCGTGACAGTAGACGGGGCAGGAGCCACGCGCGGTGTGTGGCGAGGAGCCTGGACTTTACTGTGACCGATCTACAAAGACATGGGAGTCTGAGCAGCTGAGGACCTGGTCTTTGACGTGCACCCTGGGTTTTGGGTGGACACTGGGACTGGTAGGGGCAGCGGGCAAGAACAGATGCGGACTCGTGAGATGGCTTCATCATTACTGAAGCCGCCGGAGTTTCTACTCACTGGTTTCACTGCTGGGGACAATGCGGTCTGGGAGCTGTGTTCTAATCCAACCCTGCTTCATGTAATTTCTCTGTTTGGGCTTCAGGATACTGGGCCCCACTGTCCCTTCTATTTTCAATAACGTGAGGCGGCTCCTCTTCGGACCCCAGACCTTTCCCTAGGAGCGCACCTGTCTTGAGGCCCTACTGCGGACATCCACTCAAGGCCACCGAGCCTCCCTCTGAGTAGTCTGAGGGCCGTCCTGGCCCCAGGGCGGGTTGGGGTGCCTGGACCACGTCTATTTTGCTGGGTACATCCGTTCTCAGGACGGTGTCTTCCCCTCACCAGCCTGTGAGTTCCTCCTGGGTAGAAGTTCATCTGTGAATCTTAGTCTGTGCGCAGAAAAGTGCTGTCTGCATCAACCAGTGACTGTGTCCAGTGTCCCCACCCCCCGGCGGCACCGTGTCCGCAGACACCCAGCCTGACCAGGTCAGCCCAGCTCCGGCCATCACGGCCACAGGAACAGGACACAGCCCTTCGGGCTCCCGCTGCCAGGTGACCCTATAAGTTTTCCTCTCCTGCATCCATTGCTCAAGGTGAGCCAAATGAACAGACTTTTTCAAATGGAGGCACCAGGAGCAGTGCTGTGGCCCTCGGGGTGTGCTGAGAGGAATTTCATGGCAGATTTCAGTCCAGATCGATGCCTATGATTTCAAGACACATTTGTTTGTGAGACTGGGGAGAGCCGCAGTGCTGCACGAGGTGGAGAGAACCCCGTGGAAGGTGCTCTCTTGACCCGACCCGTGAGAAGACAGTTAACCCACTGAATGGCACAAGGCTGAAAAGAGTGAACAAACTGCCAAAGCCACGGGAAACCGGGTAGCTGATCAGGCAACCAGAGAGCGATCCGGTTCAGCTGAGCAAGTCTGGGGAGCTGGTACCAGCCTGAGCTCTGGGGCCGGACCTGAGTTCATATTCCTACAAGGTACAGGCCGCTCCTTGCAGGTTACTGCTTTGCTTTGTGCCTGGGTGTCTTTGATAATTCAAGTCGCGATGATGATCGTGTCCAGCCTGTAGGGTGTTCGATGGTTAAACCCACCGGTAACTGAAAGTGATGACCACCGAGGAAGGTCCGGTGAGCAGGCTTGGTTTGTCGTCCCTGTCTCTCCCACTGCTCCTCTGGGCTGGGTCCAATCGGCTTTGCGTGAAAGGGGCACGTGCCGGAAATGTACCTCTGGGCACTGTCGCTCACCACTCCGCACCGTCCTTCCCTCACCCGGATCCTCTCTCCTCATCTCCGCCAGGGGTAACTTTTCCTGAATTCGGCCTGATCGCATAACGTGTCTGTGGAAGCCCTCAAGTCATTGTGTCTAACTCGGGGATCAAGTCCACCTTCCATCATCCAGGGGCCCTGTTACCGGAGAGCGCCGACACTTGACTTCATAGACCTACTTAGAGCCTCAGTGACTCAACTGTGTGATGATCTAATACCTTTGTGCACCTGCTCTACAGCCTCCACAATCTCACGAGAGAAGTGTTTCTGTTCCAGCTCTCAGGCCTAACAGTGCCACCGAATATTTATTGACCTATCCGTTCGGTCAGAAGGGCTCCCGTGGGTAGAGGGATGTGACTTAAGTCCGAAGAAGGCGCAGCTGACAACTGTGATGTGATGTAGTAGAAATTTTCTCTTGCAGTTGTGTCTCACACTTTTGATATAAACCCTTATTTTGATTCTCGTTAAATGTCACCCAGTGGGGGGCAAGTGGAGAGAGAAGACAGACAACTGGAGGCGATTCAACTGCGGGGAACTGCAACAGTTCTGTGTTAACATTTCAAGCGTATGGTTTGGAAAAGCAAGTGTCAGTTATTTTAATCCAAGTTTTAATGTATTTTGAATAGCGTGTCTGTCAGTGACATTTTATGGGTAAGGCATTTTCTTTTACATTCTGCATTTTAGAGCTTAAAATTTTACATTGTTATCCTCAAATTATGTATCTGGCGTGAAGAAGAGAAAAGCACCAGACCAAATTATTTTTCTTCCCACAGTTAAAAGCTGGTATCTTTTTCCTAGAGATTTGTGAACTCAGTTTTGCTTTTAATTTATGTGTGTTCTGCTTCAGTTATGGTGTATTCTCCAGAGGCTCAGGGTGTCGAAGGCCGAGTTTCTGATGGGCTCTTGCGAGGTGTTTGGCTCCCTGGGGCTCGAGCTCCATCAGTGGAATGACTTGAAGGCTTCACTGGGAGGTGGTGGGCCCCGCTGAAGGGAGCAGCTCCCGGGCCTCACCCTGGGAGACAGACACCTGGTCCGTAGCCCCTCCCTCTCTTGGTGCTTCACGGCTCCATGAGGTGAGCGGCCTTGCTCCTCCGGCACTTCTCCCGTAGTGTGTCTGCCTTTCCACAGGCCTGCGAGCAAGGAAGCCTGCAGACCATGGACTGAATCCTCTGAAACCGTGAGCTGAATCAAGGCTCCTCACCTGTCAGGTATTTATGCCAGGCATTTTGTCATAACAAAGAAAACCCGACTGACACGATATGCCAGGCTTTTGCCTAACAAATGGACTAATTTATTCACTATTTTACTTATTTAGATTTACTGAGTGCCTGGTGGGCATCTGTTGTGTGAAGGTGGGCTCAAGCTGCAGCAAGGAGCAAAACAGGTTCTAATGGGTAGCCCCTGCTTGCTGCTTTTTTAGTTAACACTTTCTTGCCCCTGTCAAGGCAAAATACATAGCAACTTTTAAGCCCCTATCTTCTAGTGTTTTATGCTTAGCTGACCACAATAGGCTGCATGTGTTTGTGAGCTTGTGCGTCGGAGTGGGGTTG
>PVIC010012474.1:0-39619 GCA_004025085.1 Thryonomys swinderianus
TTTGCATTCCCTGAACACACACTGGTGGGGGAGGGGGGAGGCAGTGGGCGGAAGTGGCCAAGAGGTGGAGAGATCTGCTCCCAGGATGACGTGAGCTGCAGAGAGCCCATCACCACTGCACACGGGAAGTGACTACACCCACCAGGAGGGACCGGAAAGGGCGGGACAGGTGGGCTCCCACTAAAATTTGTATTCACTTATTAATGTGTGCATGTGCTCATTCATTGACTCCGTCACTCACTCAATGCCTTTGATCCCACAGATGTCAAGCTAGGTGGAGAGAAACTAGGGAACCAGATGCATAAGTTTCTCTGACTTCTTGATGGGCAATGAGACACATTCATTTTTATTTGTAGTTGTAGCCTTAAACAGCAATCACACAAAAATAGTGTAATTATTATTGTTTATATGTTATATGTTTCCAGAGTCATCAACTATTTCATTTAATTTTCTTAAAAGCCAGGTAATGGGGCCAGAGATTTAGCTCAGTGGTTCCGGCGCCTGCCTCGAAAGTGCAAGGTCCTGAGTTGGATCCCGGTAACCACACAGAATGCTGGGCGTGGTGACTCACACCCACCAGCCCACATACCACAATGCCGGACGTGGTGGCTCACGCCTGTAATCCCAGCACTCGGGAGGCAGGGACAAGAGGATTGCTGAGTTCGCGGCGGCTTGCCTGGGCACCATAGTGAGCTCAGGGCCAGCCTGAACTACAACGCGAGACCCTGTCTCAAAAAAAAAAAAAAAAAAAAACCAGGTAAGATGATTACCCCCATTTTACAGATGATAAAATTGAGGCTCGGAGTTGCTGTTGTTTGTGCAAGGACATACAGCAAGTCACATTTGATGCAATGCTACCTCCGTATGTTCTTCTCAATGCAGTAGCATTAATAAGAACAGTAAAGCCAGATGCAGTGGTGTGTGCTTGTCATCTCAACACTCTGGGAGTCTGAGGCAAGAAGATCTCCAGTTCAAGCTTCGCCTGGGCAACTTAATAATTTAGCAAGACCAAGAAACAAACAAATAAAAAATGGAGCTCAGTGTGAAGGCTCTGGGTTCAATCTTCAGTATCAAAAAACAAACAAACAAAAAAGTAATTCCATACCCATAGCCACAAGCCATGGGCTCCATACAAGAAGCCTTTGAATACTTCACACCAGCCTTTATTTGTCACGTTTCATAAAGTAAGGTTTTGTTGAAGCGGATCAGTTTGGACAGTGCAGTGAGGCTACCAAAGGTTCAGCGCATGATTCTAACTCAGGTCTGCTAATGGTGATGCCGTTCGTCTCCCCAGAACAGGCAACAAAGCAGGTGGATGCAGCCGTGATATTCTCTCCTTGACAATGAGGAAGGAAAACACCAGATGTTTGGAAACCATGGGCTACAGCACAGGGAACCTGAGTCCTGAGGTTCCCACCATTGTTTCGGGGAACTCAGGGTTCAGCTTTGTTCTCTTACTGGGAATGAACTAGAAGCAAAAATATACCGAGAACCCAAACAACATGCTTCCTATAAACTGTTAAACTGTGGTATCTTGAGTGGAACCGCCAGGGAGCCTCCAGGACACAGTGCCGTGCGGAAATGAGCGCTGTGCACACCCAGGGGCAGCAGGACCCTTCCGTCCATGCACCGCGATTTTCTAGGGAAGTCAGATTTCCCAACTCTGAAAACCTATCTACATAACTACCGTCATTACCCACTGCCAGTTTCTGCCTTTCCCGAACCCCAACCCAACACTTCGCACCACTACCAGAGTGAAGGGAATTTTACAATTTCCATGACAAAAACCTGTTCTTTATGCTTTCGTAGCTTTCCTGTTTTTCACACCGATAGTGAACTCAAACTTAAAAGCGAAGTTGTCAAATCGGGATTTTTTTTTTTCTTTTAACAAAAGCCATTACAAATGGAAGCAGCTGCTTTTGATTTATAAACACTGTAATCTTCCCCAGGCCTTAGATATTTTTTTGACAACATCCAGCTCAGAACCAATGTAATTTTGAAAGATAGCTAATCAAGTAATTTGCTGCAGCACCTCTGTCCTGCTTGTAGGCGTAAAGGGGGCTGGGAGCCTCATACAGAGGAATCAGCACTTTATCGGAGATCGCGAATTGACCCTTCAGGTGTTTTAAAGTGCTTTCCTGCACTCTTCAGAAACAAGATGTGAGCTGTTGTGTACGTTCACTTCCCAGCCAAACGGAGTGGTTCGGCACCCTGTGCGATGCCACAAATCCACGCGCTTAAGACTTGACGCTCCAGACATTGTTGTGTGCAACACTTTTTCTTAGACTCGTTAAACTTCTAGAACCTCTGTGTAAATAAATTCCCAATTTTGGAGAGGAGTTGTTCAAAGTCTTAATCTTTTATTTCCTTGAAGTTGTGGGGACGGAACCCACAGGGCCTGCTCTCTGACCTACCTCCATAACTGTTTTTACATTTTAACTTATTAAATGTTTTTATTTGGTGACAAGCTATTGCTAACTTGTAAATTACCCAGGCTGGGTTGAAATTTGCCATCCTCCCACCTCCGCCTCACGAAGAGCTGGGATTACAGCTGAGCAGCAAGGTGCTTGGTTCAAACTCTTAACTGTAACTTTCTATCTGCCCAGCATTTTAATATATCTGCACTTCCTGTGAAATAAAGGATTTGAGAAGTTTTCATACTATGAGGTCATTACAGTGGCCGAGTTTTTTTGTTTTTTTTTTTTTTTTTTTTTTTGCTTTTTGGAGACAGGGTCACACTTTGTAGTTCAGGCTGGCCCTGAGCTCACTATGGTGTCCAGGCAAGCCGCCGCGAACTCAGCAATCCTCCTGTCTCTGCCTCCCGAGTGCTGGGATTACAGGCGTGACCAAGTTTTTTTTTTAATATACTAACTTTTTATTAAGCATCACTCAGGAGCCAGCGTTGTGATGACTGTTTCAGCAAAGAAAAGACAATAACTCACTACATTTTATCAGTACATACTTATATTCCTACTCTGTGCCCGGTTTTATGCTTTACACTATGAAATCCTCATGATGACCCTGTGAGATAGATACTGATTTACTCCCAACTCGTTCAAGTCCAACGTAACTCAAGTTTTACCCCTGAGATCCTATTTCTCTCCACAGTGTGGGAGAAACATTCATCAGGTCATGCGAGCTAATTTTTAATCTTTTACATCCTGCTTTGCGTGAATGTGTCACAGAGTTCATCATGACTCCTGATCGAGTAAGTTCCCCTCTTCAGAACCAATTATCTAATTGCTCTCTCTAAGCAACTTCACTTCGCCTTCTGAAAGATGCATCCACATTCTGGGGAAAGCAGGGCGTGTGTAGGCCGAGCAATGAGAAGACCTGGCATCGCTTCCGGTCAGCCCTGTCCCTCGTCCCTTCTCCTCCCTCTGCTTCTCTCCTCAGTTGAACAGCTCTTTTCGCTCACTGACTTGGAGGCAGGAGTTACAGAAACTGTCAGGATGCTCTGCCAGGAGGAAGAAGAGAATGTTACAGTACATTCCACAAGGCCAATTTCAGTGGTGTTTTCTGCATACTGTGGTAGAAATAAGCATGGATTTGAGGATTCAAATCCCAGCTGTACTCCATAATTACTGTGTGACCTTGAAGCAATTACTTCACTTCTCTGAGCTGTCACTTTATCTGCAGAAAGCCTATGTCACAGGCTTTTCTTTTTTTTGTGAGAATTAGGTGAAATTCAGTTACACACCATGATACGTCATGGCCTGTTTTGGTTACTTCATAAACCTAGGGTCCCATGCCACTTCCTCCTCCTTTCATGTATATTAACTAATTTAATGTTTCCAAGACAACCTGCTACTGTCACTGTCACAAAACAAATAATTACAAATGTTTCAAAAGATGAAAAACTTCTCCCTATCCTGAAGTACATGTTTCCCTATTTTACAGATTTAGAGAGCCGAACTGACTCCACTCAGGTTCCAGACTATGCCATCTCACGGCCCTGCAGGGACCAAGGGGTCCCAACCCCTGGCAGGCATGAAACAGTTCCCTGCAGGGTCAGAGGGTCGCTCCAAGCTGAGAGCTCCCCATGTTCACACTCTGGAAGATGACAAGCTCAGCCACCACCAGCCTTCCCCAGAGTGGCCCCACAGGAGAGTCAGCCCGGAGCTGGTGGGCCCAGCTGGGAGGAAGCTCCTCTTCTCAGGAGCTTGGGTTATATGGCTACAGGTGGAATGTGGTGATTTTCTTCGTACAACTCAAGCATCTGATTTTCCAAACCAGGACATTTCACTCACACAGCACTACTAGAGGCTACAGGCTTCCTCCAGCTAATCAAAGGCAAGCAGTGGAAACCAGTGTCCACTGGCTTTTCCTTTAAGCTTCTGAGCCCTTCTCAGGGCCTTGTGGTTTAGGAGATTATAGAGAGCATCTCCGCCCTCCCCAGGGTGGTGGGAACAGGATCAGAGCACCGTCCAACCTGGGCAGGGGGAGCATGCTGACCTCAAGCCCTGTTTCTGGGTTGTCTGGCTTCGGGGTTTACATCACATCCTCAGGGCCTCTCAGGGTGTGATTCGGTGCTTGATTTTACTTGCATGTTAGGTAGACAGAATTCCACGTGAATCTTGGGCAACCACCACCAGCTTTCTCAACTCATTTCAAGTTTCTTGTTTCTAAGCACCTGGGCCTTTCTCCAACGTGTGTTTTTCATCAAGTCAAAGGGATTTTGTCCTTTAAGCTGCTGTTCATATACAGAAATTGAAGTGTTTTGTTCACAGAAATGAAAATAGCTGAACAGACCTAAATCTTCCATGCCAGTAAATCATAGATTATTACTAAGGGCATTGAAATCGCTTCTGCTCATAACCTCTCCCTGCAGCCTGAATTCTTCTGTTGGAGCAGGTGTGAGCCCCACGAGCTTCTGGAAGCAACAGTGAAGAAACCAGCCTGAACTATGGCAGAGTCAGAGGCACCATGTGGACTTGAGAATCCAGGTGGCCCAGAAATAAACATTGTAGGCAGGCCGTCTTCCCATGTGACAAGAGTGCGAAAAGCTATATGAGGTGTTTTGAACAATCAGAGCACTCGCAGGAGCCCGCGTCTCCGTTCTCAGGCCTCTCAGGACCATCTGACGTTTATCACCACAAACCCCTGAGCCTTTCTGCCTTGCAGCGAGCATCCTCTGACCAGGCCCATCTGCGTCCCTCTGGGAGGGCCATCCTGTCCAGCACAAGGGGCCCCTTCTGAAATCACTAGTGAACAACCCCAAAGCTATCCCCAGAGAAAGTACAAATAGACAAGGTAGGCAGACACTTTGGGACTTAAACTTACGGGACGCCAGGCTGCAGTCTCCTCATCCTGAAAGCACCTTGGTTGGCAGAAGGTGAAGAAGCCAGAAGACACCTTGGCTCCGGGAACAGGGGATTAAAAGGAAGCGTGTGATGATATGAGGTTGATCATCTCAACGTGCCTGTAGTCCCTCTTAGCTCGTCACTTTACAAGATACAAAGTGAGGGATCAGAGCCCTGAGGCAGGCCTCTCGGGCTAAGCCCTGGCTTAGCTACAGAGCTCTGTGACTCTGGGTCTGTCACTCAAGCTCCCTGTGCTTTATGATCAAATACAAATAATAGGACTACTTACCTCGTAGTGTTGAGAACATCAGTAATAGGTGATTACATTTTTAAAATTTTTATTAGCACGTGTTTACAGCACATAATGATTACCTTTATTGTGGAGAACAGATATATGATACATAGCACATCATTTTAACCCTTTGTCCACCCTCTTACCCTTCCCTCTCCTCACATCTCCTCCTCCTCTTTCTCCTCCTCTCCATCTCTTGGTCTCTTTCCCTTTACAAAAGAGCTACCTCCCCATTTTCTATTCTCTAGCTTTTATTTTGCATTTTAATTTATTTATACCTCGGGTTTTTCATGAGAAATTCTGTGATATTTACGCTCCTTACATGATTTATTTCACTTAACATTATAGTCTTAACATGCAGCCACTTTTCTACAAATTCTCGAATTTGTCCTTCTTTGTGGCAGAGTAGTAGTCCATTGTGTAAATAACACATTTTCTTTATCCATTCATCTGTGATGGATATATAGGCCAGTTACAGGTTAAACTGCTATAAACATGGATATGCAGATATCACTGTAATTTAGTATTCAGCAATACTATGTAATATGAAGTTAAACTTTATAAGAATTCGATCATGTTTAGCTTATACAAAATGATTTTATGTGAATTAATTTATTGGCAAAGTTCTCAGTCTTACTGAAATCTTATTTTCTCTTCTCTTACTTAACTCAAACTTCACCTGGTCTTTGAAGTCTCCCATGATGCTCAATCCAAGTTTATTCATATGGTCAAATCTGAGTTCACTTCCTCAACTGGAAAATATAGAGAGGCCACAACCCAAGGCTTGGAATGGACCAAATCCTGGAAACCAGTGAGGAAGCTCCAGGAAGACCAACAGAACAGATACCTCTCTAGGCCAGTAGAGGGAGCTGTGAGAAGCATGTCCTTGAGGGCAAGGTGTTGTGGAGGGAGTAGGGTTTGAACACAGAAGTTTTCCTACTTAGAACAAATATTTTAGCCAAGGCCTGCAGAATGAGTAGGAACCCATCAGATAAAGAGAGGAGAAAGATTGTTCCAGAAATATCTAGACCTTTCCACGCAAATATGAAAGTAAGAGAATTGGGGAAAGGACGTGAGTGCAGCTGCTGAGTCACTCAAGTACAAGGCTGCACATGTCCCTAGGTGTCCTGCTGGCACTGCTTTTGTTCTTCCTATGGCAGGCTTTACTCTGAGGTCAACAAGAAGCCCCCAAAGCAAAGAGATGGCTTCCTAGTGGTCCTTGAGTTGCCTCACTTGGCTCAGTTTGGCTGACGCTAATGGAGGGCGTCACTGGGAAGGTTGATAGCTGGAGTGTTACTCAACAGTAGGAGCCCTCATTCTGGTCCCTAGCTCTCTCCAGCTCTTTCTCTAGCAAACAGCTTATTATGCCAGTTTTTAAGTATTCCTTTAGTTGTCTTCTACCAATTATGAATCTCTTGAGAATAGGAACCTAAGAATTACTCCTTTCACCCCAAGTTCTGGAACCATACTATACTCAGTACATAATAGATAGTAATAGATGGCAATTACTAAAACTATAGTTATTCATCTTTTATTTTTGGAATCCAGATATACAAATGCTATTGCTATAGTACTATGGGGCACACAGGATTTCACAGGATACTAACATTGTGAAAACATTAAGTGATATGTGGGGCATTTGGAGGGAAGAAAGGAGCCCTTGAAGAAATGTTGGAAACATTTCATCAGAAACCTTGAATGGGATTAGTACACACACATATCCAAACGCTCACCACTGAAAGCCTGGAAATACCAAGAATCCAGTAGCAAGAAGTTACACAGTACCCAGATTTTCCCCAGAATGAAAGAGGTCTCCTTGAAGAAATGGCTAATTGTAGCACTGTTGCAGTGAATACATAATATAAGCCTGGAGTATCACCCAGGGTTCATGAGTAAAGTGCACACACAGACGTGTGTATGCCCAGATGCACACACAGGTGCAGATTTGTGCACAGACACTGCCACCAACTGAAAAAGATCCCAACAACCAAAAGTGGAACAATTTGAATAACAGAAAAACATTAAAGTATCAGACTATAGGGCCGGAGGGTTAGCTCAGTGGTTCCGGCGCCTGCCTCGCAAGTGCAAGGTCCTGAGTTCAATCCCCGGTAACCACATATAATGCTGGGCATGGAGACACGCCCACCAACAATCAACACCGCATACCACAATGCTGGACGTGGTGGCTCACGCCTGTAGTCCCAGCACTCAGGAGGCAGAGACAGGAGGATTGCTGAGTTCGCGGCGGCTTGCCTGGGCACCATAGTGAGCTCAGGGCCAGCCTGAACTACAAAGCGAGACCCTGTCTCAAAAAGCAAAAAAAAAAAAAAAAAAAAAAAAAAAAAAAAAAAAAAAAAAAAAAAAAAAAAAAAAGGATCAGACTATAACTCAAACTATCATACAAGTATCCATGAATTCTTACTGATATAAATAATTGTTGAATAAATGAATGGGGAGAGAAGAACCTCATGAAGAAAAGTTATAAATAATGTGTGCAGACACTCGCTTGCAGGGAGGGAAAGCCCAAATCCCTACTCCTTAAGCAAGAGTGAGCTCTGCTTGGTGATTTCTCTCTAAAGAAGATGGTATGAAAAGAGGGAGAAATTGGGTGGGGTGCCACACACCTGTAATCCTAGTACTTGGGAGGCTGAGGCAGGAGAACTGCCATGAGCTCAAGGCCAGCCTGAACTAAATAGTGAAACTCTGTCTTAAAATAGAGGGAAGGAGGGAGGGAGAGAGGGAGGGAGGGAGGAGAAGGGAAGAAGCAAAAATAATTTTCCAACTAGAAATTGTAACAAATACTACTTCAGTCAGGTAAACCACCCTGATAAGATGGTGTGAGGAAATTGGCAACACACCACTGTGCCTTCCTCCCCAAACCCACAATCTGCATTACCCAGCAGCTGCCATATGTCTAATGGAAGGGTATTCTGGCCAGGGCTTCTCAAAGTGATCACAGTTATCAAAAGCAAGGAGAGTTTGAGAAATTGTCCCGGCCTAGAGGACCCTAGGGTAACATAACAGCTAAATGTAGTGTAGTGTTCTGGGTGGAAGCCTTGGGTCACCACCAAAAACTGAAGACATCTGAATAGATTATGAGCTTCAGCTAATAATACTGTATTAATATGTCTATTAGTTATGACTAATGTGAGAGCTTAACCACTTCAGAGACTGAGCGCAGGGCATATGGATTGTCTATATTCTCATGTAACTTTAGTGAACTTGACAAGATTCTAATAAAAAGGTCTACTTTTTAAAATAGTATCTTGACTGCTTGACTTCTCCAATACTTTAAGATGCTGAGCTACACGGTGAATCTTCCTAAATATAACCAATGAGCTGAATAGCTCGTACACTCTCTTGGGCCTCAGTGTTCTCCAGGATAGTTAAGAATAATCATAGGAGCAGGAGCTGCTGCTCGTTGCAGAGACTTTCCGAGCGTCTGGGGAATAAGGTTCTATGAGCCGGACTGGCCACTTACACATTAGCATCACCATGCAAAAGCTACATGCTCTCAGGGGAACCATATTATTTAATCACACTTTGGGTTCCTTAGCTGAGAAATGGGGTTGATGACACTAGTAGCTGGCTCACCGGGTTACACTGAGAATCCTATGTGCTTCTTTGGACAAGGGTATGTCTAAATAGTGAACTACTCACTATTAGAGAAACCTACTATGGAAGGACAAGATTGTGGCTCATGGGAAAAAGCAGGAAGACCCAAGTGCTGAGTCTGGGAAACTAAAAACATACAAGGCGTCAAAACTCATTTTGATCTACTTTGAAATTTTAGAAGTATCTTCCTGGTCACTGACTGCCACTTCCCAGTAAGTCTTGGTACTCAGGCCTCCTCTGTGACACCCATGAACATCCTCAGTCCCCCTCTCTGAACATCACCTGCAGGCTGATACTTTGTAGACCTTTCTCTCCATAGAGTTTCCTTATAGGAAAGGCCTACAAAGTAGGTCTACAAAGGACAGAATTCACCCTGGAAATCCCTGAAATGCCCAGTTTCTCCCTAAAATGTGGAAAACTGTCTTTGCAGTTTTCTTCCTTTGCCTTTGGCCTGGGAAGCTGTAATTTGCAGTCACTCCAAGTGACAAGGATGTGCAATGCTTACTCAGCATCTGACTGAGGTTTCGCCTGTGTCAGCCAACTGCACAATTAGATGCAAGGCTATCCAGTATGAATGATTAAATCCTACAAAAATCTAGAAAAAGCAGAAACGGATCCCCTCGTCTGCACGGCGCTCCGAATCCCCAAGTAGTGGCGGTGCCCACTGGGGACCACGGAGTCTTCTGAGCAGTAGGATGGTGTCTTAGTCACTTTCCTATTGCTGGGGGGAAACGCCCACATTTAAGGGAGAGAAGTTTATTTGTCCTGCACACCAGTCTGCAGTCAACCTGCTCTAAGGCAGGAAGGATGTGGTGGGAGGGCCTGGCAGATGAGAGCTGCTCATGTCATGGTGGCCCAGAAAAGAGATAGCAAGGAAGAGCCAGGGAGGAACATGGACCCTCCAAAGGCACCAGCCTCTTCACACCAGGCCCTGCCTCCTTACCACACAGATAGCTATAGATTCACCTGTGGTTTAATCCACTGATGAGCTCAGGGTCCCCTGATCCAATCGCTTTTCAAACGCTGTACCGCTGAGCACAGGATGCCCTGGGAGACCCCGTAGATCTACCCCATACAGACGACGTAGGACCGCACTCATCCACCCCATCTCAATACGGGTGCAAGCTTACACGCCACTGGTTCCTCGCCATGCAGAAATTCACTGAATGTATTAATTTCTTAGAAATCTGACATTAATATATAGGTGCTCTTAATAACTTAGGGGGAATGTGACTCTCTAAGATAGCTGAAATTTTATAAAACCTTTTCAGGAGTACTTGGGAGTAGAAAGATAATAAGCATAAATTTACATCATTTAAGGCAATGGTTCAGAGTTTGATTTATAAAAGAGAATTTGACCACAGGGTAGAGTTTATTTTTATTTTAAAATAAAATCAAAGCAGCACACTTTTTGTCAGGCACATGAATCTGTCTAGTTGCTAACAATTAATGATGAGGAAAAATGTGTCTATTTCATCTTCACAAATAGCCAATAATTTTCCATCACTTCTCATGAGAAATAAGATAAAAATGGAATAAATGCTCTGGGTTACAATTCTGTGCCTTTTCTTAATCTCACCACTTAACCTCACTCCCTCCTGCTTTCCTCCTCTGTAAGATGGAGATCGTCGCTCTTATGTTAGGTTTGCTCATGCAGTAAATGAGATGAAAAGAACAATTAATTTAGCACAAAGCCAAGCACCGGGGACTTGCTCCAGCCATGCTGATTGCTATGGTTCCAGTAGGGCCTGAATTGTCCTCTGAGGTTCACCTGTTGCAGCCTGTGTCCTTCATGTGGAGATGGAAGGAACTGGGGACCCTGAGAGACAGGGCTCACTGGGGATCGTCAGGACCCAGGGACACCACTCTCAAGATACTCAAAAGGTCTTCTCAACCCCAGCCCTGCTTGGCTTCCCATCTGCACACAGGACTTGTTTCTTGCACGTGCTTCTGCTGAGAGGGAGCATGGTTAGGGGTCTTCACCAGAGCCAGCACTATGCAGTCTGGGCTGTTAGCACCCCCGAACTAGGAGCTAAATACACCGTCACGTTTCTTACACCCTCAGTTATTTCATGACAGTCACACAAAAAGGGCTAAGACACTCGTTTTCAGTACAGTATATGATATACAATATGTATAATGTCAGTCTAATTTAGCTTCCAACTCAGCCAGCTTTTGAGAAAAAGGGGCCTATGGATTTTTATCTTTAAGGATTCCTAAGGATGCTGCAGGAAGCCAATAGATTTCTAAAGACTGTGAACGAATTTTGTCACTGGACTGAGCACTCTTAGAGTACGATTATTGGTTGCACATTGAAGAAAGTTTTTTAAGTGATTTATTCAAGTGTGTAAATTGAGGAGACATAATGATACATAATTTGTGCAACTATATTTTATGTATTTAATGTATAAATATATAGGCATATATAAACAGAGAAAAAGAAACTGAAAAGGAGAAAAATAGAGAAATAAACAGATATTTGGAAGGGACCCTGCCCACATGTAAACAATACAAAACGACAACTAAAAGAATTCACTTGTAGATGTGCCCTCTTTGCTTTACTGTCAACATAGAATTACTAGTGATTGTGAATATACAAAAGCTACTTCACTTTATTTGATCCATGTAATCTAGGGAGTGGTTTAGCTTCAACAAATGTTTGTCACCAACAAGGAGAGGATGACTCTCAGGGAGAAACGTAAAGCTCTGATGGATACGTGTGCCCTTCAGGAACACACAGCGCAGCTTCCGAGTGTGCACCGGATCCATCAGGAGGCAGCAGGGACTAGTGAGGACTGTGGCAGCCTGGAGCCTTTTGGAGGAGGACAGCAGCCTCTCCTCAGCTCCCGGATATTCTTGCCACTTGAGAGAACACCTGAGAGTCTTCTGGATTGATTTTTCTCTTTGTATGTTGTTTAACTGTGTTTCTTTTTCCCTTTTTCTTTGCTTAAGAAGCTATAGAACTGGATATATGTCAGTGTAGACTGCCATAACAAAATGCTACAGACTTGGCAGTGTTCCAGTTTCCAAAACAGAAACATTTTCTTACATTTCTGCAGGTTGGAAGATCAAAAATAAGTGTACCATTGTGATCTTGTTCCGATATGAGCCCTTTTCGTGGTTTGTAGATTGTCACTCTTCTCTGGTCTTCACATGGTGAAGAGAAGAGGGGTCTTACTATGACACCTGCTCTGAATGATTCCCCAAAAGCCCCTCTCCATGTACCATTCACACTGGGGACCATTTGAATATTGAGGGATACATCAAGTCCACAATGCTGCATTCCAACATTTTACAGCCCTGGGCAGGCTGGACAACTCATTTCCGTATCAGCAAGAGTTCATCTGACTCCAAATCAGTAACGGTAACCAGAAAACTTTACCCACTGCCACACATCAATGCCTCTTGTCACTTTAGAGTCACAACTCACACGCACATGTATCCACCACATGTTTGGATATTCTGTGAAACGAGGCTCCACCCTGCCCTGCAGAGGGAGAAGGGAGTCATGCACAGACCCTCGTGCAGCTTCCATGATTGGCATGGAGTGAAGCCCTAGGGTTTGGTGAGAGACAAGAGACAAAATAAGAGACGGGGGCTTCTGGGGACAAGGGAGGCTGGAAGCCTGTGCTCGATTTGGTTCGAGTTGATTCAAGAGGCAATTGGGAACCATGCTTAGGCCTCAGGAGGGGAGATGCCAGGCCAGCCATTAGGGCAACAAAAGCCAATCCCTGCAAGTGTGGAAAAGCCCACAGAGAGAACAGGCAAGTGGAGCCTGTTCCAGGGAGCGCCCCGAGCACTGTGTGTGTGTGTGGGGGGGGGAGTGGTCCTGTGGCTTTGCATGTGCCGATGTCTGCAGTGGGAATTTTCTTCCTCCTGCTCTCAGGCACCCTCTCTCCCTCTCTCCCTCTCTCCCTCTCTCCCTCTCTCCCTCTCCCTCTCTCTCTCTCTGCCTGACAACTGTAATTCGTCATGAGTCTCACACCCTCCATAAAGCTGTCAAGATGGTGATTATCGTTATCATTACATTTACCAAACACGTGCTCTGCGATCAGCTCCAGAAGGAGAGTTCTCCCGCAATCCTCTGCTGCAGGGGAGGTGGCATTGTCCCCTCCCGGTCCCCTCCAGGACAGGGAGCGCAGTCCTAGAGAACAGCCGTAACTTTCCTCACACGCCCGGTACCAGTGACCTGGCCGTGACTTCAGCCAAGCTGGGTTTGATCTCAGCTCCTGATCAGCAAGTGATGCTCTCCTCCTCCTCCCTGCTTCCATAGCCCCGCTCGACCCCTGGCTCCGGGGCTCACGGGAGCATTGCTGTCCCCCGCTATCACTGCATTTACTGCTCACCTGCTCGTCCCCGGGCCGCAGCCCTCCCTCCCCCTGAGATCGTGACTGCCATGGGGATGACCGCGGGGCTCTTCACCCTTGTGCTCTCCACAAAGCCCGGCCCAGGGCAGGCCTCGGTCTGTGTAGATACCTGGACAAATAAATGCCTATCAAGCTGGGCTGAGTTCTGTGTGCCGAGAGGGACAACGGGCACAGGAAGCAGAAGCTGCCCTGCTGTCGGGTGGGCAGAAAACTTCAGAGAACCTACTTTCTGGACAGTTCGCCTCCAGGCTCAGTCACTGCCCCCCCGACACAGCCCCCCACGCACCCACGTTCCTCTCCCCTGAATTCCACCAGCAGAAGAACAAAAGCACCCGGAAAAGAAAGTATCTGTGTGGAATGCGCACACTTTTTTGTTCTTACTCTTCCTCAAACAATGCAGAATAACAATTATTTTCATAGCATTTACATTGTAATAGGTATAACAAGTAACCCAGGAACCATTTAAAGTGTACTTATGTCACATGGAAATCCTGTTACCGCGTACGCGGGCTAGCCTTGAACTCTGGCATCCATGGGGGTCCTGGACTCATTCCTGTGTGATGACTGGCCTGAAAACCCCTTTTGCAGGAGCTCACTAGGCTTTAGAAGAGAAGACCGGAGTGTCATGGACCTGATCGTGGGACCCTCTGGGCCACAGCTGACCTTGGATAATCTCCCTCGAACTGTGGAGCTCAGTGCTGTCTGGGGTGAGAGGAACCATTGCGCGGAGGGTAAGGGTCCAGGCTCTGCAGCCAGACCAGCCGGGGCGCATGCGCAGCTCTTCCCTCCTCAGCTGGGCCTGCGGCCGAACTCCTGTGCCTCCCCTGTCCCCATCTAAAGTCATGCCAGTCTCCCTGCATCGCTCTGTATGAAAGGTATTTAGGAAAATGCTATTCATATGTTAGTTATTATAAGAGGGTTTTTGGTTTTGTTTTCTTACTTTTGCAGTGCTGTGGATTAAAAATTGTTAGCGACTTTTTATTTCAAATCACTTTGGTGGTAAAAACCATAGATTGAAAGTTTCATCTTTGGGCCTGGACTGGTCCAACTCTGGGACTACACCAGTAGGGCCCTCTGGGCTGTGGCTTTGGCCCTGTTTTAAATTATTATTCCTGGGGCCGGAGGGTTAGCTCAGTGGTTCCGGCGCCTGCCTCGCAAGCGCAAGGTCCTGAGTTCGATCCCCGGTGACCACATACAATGCTGGGTGTGGAGACACGCCCACCAGCAATCAACACCGCACACCGCAGTGCCGGACATGGTGGCTCACGCCTGTAATCCCAGCACTCGGGAGGCAGAGACAGGAGGATTGCTGAGTTCGCAGCGGCTTGCCTGGGCACCATAGTGAGCTCAGGGCCAGCCTGAACTACAAAGCGAGACCCTGTCTCAAAAGCAAAAAAAAAAAAAAATATTATTCCTGGACTATAAGTCCAATGTACAGGTATCATTTCCTTATCCCATCTAGAGAATGGGCTGTAAATCCTTTCCTTGTGCATTTTGCAAGGTTAAAACAGTGTGATCATGACTTGAAAACATAACCAGTTACGGTTTTATAATTATTATTACAGTCACAAATAGACTCTTTTAGGAGTTGTATAGCTTTAATTAATCATAGATAATAACCAAAGTCATCTTTCCAAGCAGGAATAATGCGGGAGGCTAAGAGCTGGCGACAGCCAGGGAGACAGTCCAAGGAAGATGGCAGGTCAGAAACAGAGCTATGTCTGCAGAGATGTGGAGTGTGCTCTGCTCGCTCTTTCCTCGTCCCGCGTGTCCCCTTGCCTCTGGCTCTCCCACTCTCCCAGCCTTGCCTAGCACCTATGTCCCTGAGGAACAGTAGCTGTGGGGGAATCAGGAAAGATCATTGGCTGCTTACAGATAATAAGCTACTTCATTTGCTACACGGCAGAAAACCACCCACTCTTTCCCTCTGATCTCCTGACCAAGTGAGCCGAGGGAAGCCTAGCCCTCCGTACGCGCATGCACCCTTGTCTCTCACTGGAGGAGAACCAAACCCGAAGACAAGGCTCAAGGACTAGCTGCCTCTGCCCCACACCCGGGCTGGTTTGCCTTCTCACTCACCCGGCTGCCCTGGCACGTGAGACATCGTTAAGGATTTCTAAACACAGCACAAAACTGAAGATCACTTAGGAAGGGCATCTTTGGTCAGTGAAGATCTTTTGTCAGAATGTAAATACTTAAATTCACCTAGAAAGGGGGAGAATAGGCTTTTGCCAAACTATTTTTTAACAGTACTGAACATTTTTTCATCTCCTAATTCTATATATCAAAGGAGGTTTTTTGTTTTGTTTTGTTTTGTTTTAGAAAAGAAAGAATAGACACCTTTTTGTATAAATCAAGAAGGCCACATGTGGAAGAAGTGGAACAGGATGAGGAAGAGGAAGCCAAGGCAGTGGAAGGAGGAACAGGAGGAAGAAAGAAAGAAATTGAGTGAGAAGGGAGTGAGGGAAGGAGACAGAAAAAGAAAAAAGAATAAAGGCTAATGAAAGAAAAACAGAAAACTCAACAATCCTCTAGTCAGGTAAATCTCTTTTTTCATGTATGCCTTTCTGGAAAAATCTGGACCCTATAATTCTAGTACATTACAACCAGAAACTCCTCTGCCTTTGGATCTCTAGACAGAGCTACCCAAAGAAGTGACAGACACATTTCTACTACTTTCGGAAAGACACAGACATGGCTGTATGGAAAAGGCTTTCCTAAGAGTCAGAGAGAAGGAAGGTATAAAAAAGGCCTCCGACAAATAAAGCTACAGGCAGATTTGATGAATGACCAGTGGGAACCAGAGCCTGAAAGTTTAGAGCAGTTGCCTCCTTTGGGATTTTCATTTTTCTTCTTTTAAGAAATAAAACATGAGGCGATTACAAGCCATTATCTTTCTGTACCCCTTAAATCTGCTTAACTGCTACTGATAACAGAACTTTCATCTCAGGGGACTTAAGACATAGTTTTGATTGAGTAACTTTTATTCCAAAAGCAGACATCCATGGAAGCTTAGAGAAATGACAGTGGTCACTATTGGGGGTTTATAGGAAGATGAATGGGCAAAAAGAAAACCCACGCACACACTGTCCTGGTTTGGGGCATATGGACCATTTCTATCAAGTCTGTAAACTTGGTCAAGTGTCAGCACATTGTGTGCTTGTGTCTGTACTCCAGGCACTTGGCCCTGCACCCCACAGTGGGCCCCAGAATGTCTCCAGGGTTCCTGCTCTGGTTCTCCACACTATATCTGTGTCTCCTTGACATGGAGGGGACTGGCCCTTGGAAGGGGGTTCCCTAGAGGGGTGACACCGCCAAGTTCCCCTTGCTCTGTGAGGCCCCATTTTAAGTTGTTCCCCATGGGATAGGGGTCTAAGGGTTTCATATCATTTCCAGATCTGGATTTTTTTTGATAGTGTGGGGATCAAACACAAGGTGTTCACATTGAGCTTAATCCCCAACTCACCCCACGCTTCTTTTTGAGACATGATCGCCGTAATTGTGTATCTCTAGCTTCCTAAAGTGCTGGGATTACAGGCAGGTACCACTATATCCCGCTAAGGTGAGGATTTTTAAAAGTATGGATAACTTCTTCCTCTCTTCTCCCTCCCTTCCTGCCCCCCTCCTTTTTTCTCCTCTATCTCCTTTTCTTTCTCAATATGGTTTCCTCAGGTTGAAATTTGTCTAGGATCCCTGAGCCTCTCCTGGGTGCCACAGAAACAGCAGGAAGGTGCTTGGGTGCCTGAATCAGCATGTAGAGAAAAAAGTATTCATTGTCTAGAAACAACTGCACTGAACAAGTGACAGATATTGGCACAGTTCATTTTGTTACAGCAACAACCCTTACTAAAACATACATGATTTTATAGATGGCCATGAGCTGGGAGTATCTTCTCCCAGCAGGAGTGTTTGATGGGCTCCCAGAGAGCAAACACACACTCCGCGGTGCTGTGCCCAGGATGCAGGGCGCCTCTCCTTCGTGGCAAGGGCGCTCCAGCTTTCTTGCAGACAGCACAGAGGTGTAGATGCGGCTGGCACTGTGCCTACACACTGAGACTTTGAACTTCACCCTTCACATCTGAAGGTGGCTGCAGCCAAGACTGCACCTCCGTGACTGGATCCCTCCCCAACCTGTGGGATTTACAGAGTCTTTGAGCAAAACACTTTGATCAAGGTCAACGCCTCAGGGCTTAGTGGCTACAAGTCTGCTACCTAAACCTTGTGGGTTCCAGGCTTCAGGGACTGATCTTAAACCTCCGCTGGCCTGTCAGAAAGCAGGACTACATAGCGCAGCTGATAAACTGGTATTGATTTTCACAGATCATCCTTGTCAAAAGGATTTATTGATGTGTCAATGCATGTTGTAGAGAGGATCATAGCAGGATGGCTTTGAAGGATTTATAAGAAAACTACCCGCTTTAATACACTCGGTGGTAAATAACTAACAAGTACTGCACACATTGATTCTTGTCATGTGGTCAATGCAATCTTTAGCCCACTAATTGTCAGTATTGACAAACAGTTCATGATCTAAATGAGCGGCTGGACATCTGCTGAGTGGAGCGCTTCCAGAGGGATTTTGCACGCTGTTCCTGGTCTCGACTCTCTGGCAGCCTCACAGGTAATCAGCGTTATGCAGAGAGCAAGGAGAGAAATAGAGTCCTCCCTGCTGTTAAATGTCAAGGGGCATGTGGTACACAAGGCAGGCAGCCAGGACCTTGGGGATCACCCTCCGTAAAACTCTTCTCAGATGCCTTTCCAAGAAGAACCTGCCCCAGCCATCCCACCATGAGGGTTGAGACTACCTCAGGCCTTCACCATGACTAGATAATCAATCAGTTCCTCATTATTGCATTGAATTCTATTTGTCTGTGTTTATTTACTGTGCTACTGTTGGACCTTATTTTATCAATTGTACATGAGCTGCTTATTTTTGTGAAGCAGATAAGGGGAGCAGATCAGGGGAATAATTGTGAATTTCACTAGACAAGATGATAGAAAGTAGGCTGGGTATGTGACCCAGGGGTAGAGCACTTGCCTAGCATCCATAAGGCTGGGGGTTTAACACCCAGCGCTGGTGAAAAGGAAGAAGAAAATGATGAAAGCTATTATTAAAGTTTTCCCTTAAAAAGATACACAGTTAACCAATCGGAAAAAGTTTTTATGGGGTTCACAGAAAGTCTAGGCAGCCCATGAGTTTTATAATCTATCACTCCCAAGCTATGTGATCTCTCAGTCGCCACCTACCAGGCTTCCTATCCTTAATACAGCAAGAACCTATTATAGCACAGCTTCCTTGAAAGCATTAAGTGAGTGAATTGATCCATAAGATGAACCATGCCCATGGTATCTACTACAAAGAATCATCGTGATCATTCAGAAATTCTGAATTTGTTTTCTGTTCATTTTGTCAAGAATCAGGAATGGGCCCATGGTTATGTTCCATTGTTGTGTTACCCCAAACCAAAGCCCACCTTTTTCCTTTTAACCACAGCTGCTTAGTTATATCACCAAATAAAACAAACATTTGATAAATCTATTTTTTCTTGAGACAGGGTCTCACTTTTGTAGCTTGGGCTGGCCCTGAGCTCACCATGTAGCCTAGGCAACCCTTGAACTCAGTAATCCTCCTGCCTCTTTGCCTCCTGAGTGCTGGGATTACAGGCGTGAGCTACCACACCCAGACAATCTATATTGTTTTTAATCAAGCATTCAAATATTATTGTTGGCTACACTTTTATACCACTAGTTTCTATAATGAAGAGCCTTTGAAATAAATCTGAAGAGAGGGCATTTGCTACAGCATGTTTTCTACAGTGAGCAGCCAGTCTGTTATTTCTATGAACTATATCATTTTTAATTATAGCCTATCTATTCCTAAGTGTATATTTGTTGCTGTCTTAAATATATGAGCTGAGTTTAGTAGAATAACCATTTTGTCCCCATGACAATATGGGCAGACATATCACCTGCTATCTAGCTCTGTGAAGAGGCACTCTGCTCTCCACTGAGGAAGAGTCCAGGGAAATGCAATTAGAAAGCCCAGGTAAGAAGAGTAAAGGCAGGTTATGCACAGTGACTACATGGATACAAAGTACAGCATATTGTTTTGATGAACAAAATTACGAGAGACCATTCATAAGTATACAGAAATCTTTCCAATTACTTTATCAATAATATTTTTAAGCCTGTAATCCTTCCCAAGCATCCCTTCTTTATTTTGTTAACAGGGAGCTTTGGGATTATCACAAATAACTTAAAGTTTGTCGACTGGATGAAGTCATCTATCCCATCTTTTCTAACTTCTCACCATCCTCTTTGATAATTGAGGCTTAGCACAGTGACATTAGCAAAGCATGGAGCCAGGTGTCTGGTGACTATAACTGACACTCCATTGTCAGAAATGGACCTTCTTAGGGAAGTGACATCTTATCTGATCTTCCTAATGTCTCCACTGTTCGACTATCACTAGCCATATGGGTGATTGTCAAGGAAACAAGGGAAAATTTTTTCCCACATCACTTTCCTTCCTTCTCTCTTTACTTTTTTCTCTTAATACAGGGAAGGTCTTCATTATGCCTTAAAAGCATGCAATTGAACTCTATACTAGTACTAAGCGAATGCTCCAGCATATGGACTTGCTTGGTTGGCTTAGTTTGCTCCCCAAATCCAAATCACATGAGATCATCTGCCCATCAGGTGACTCCAACTCTCCCGGACCCAGGATTTAGTCTATGGAGCCCTGAAAATCAACCTACATGGGAAGAACAAGAGGAAAACTTGAGACTAAAATCAATGAACTAGATAGACAGATAGACCATAGATGATAGATAGATAGATAGATAGATAGATAGATAGATAGATAGATAGATGGATAGAAATAGATGTCTGATACACCTAGAGAAAATATATATTGTAAAAATAGTTATATTTAAAACAGACTGATACACCTAGAGAAAATATATATTATAAAAATACAATTATATTTAAAACAGAAAAATACTAGGAAAGGATAACTATTTTGAAGTCTTTGGCTTTGTAAAAATCAATTGATTATGAGCTGGGATTGGAAAGATTAATTAAGGAGTACAGGAGTATAAAAATAGTATATTCCATTATTATGAAAATGCACAACAATAATGGTATTCACCAGAAGTTTTCTTTCAAGTAACACTAAATATTATGCCAACATTTCTTTATTAATCTTCTTAATAATCTTGCAAGATGATGAAGTAAAATTTAACATCCAAATAGCACTCACACATCTAGAGCAAAGTAAAATGTTGATGACAGACACTTTCAATGCATCTGTGTGCTTAGTTTCCTCACTGTCTGAGAATATTCATAGCATTTAACACAGAAGGCTATTGTGGCACATAGAAAGAGGCTGAGTTGAAAACCCAGTACAATGGGAACCCTCAGTAAATGTGAGGCAATCTTATAATTATTACTGCTATTTGAATACAAATGATAAACCAGGCCTGGTAGTACATTTTTGTAACCACTCTACTCTGGGTGGTTGAGGCAAGAGGATTACATGTTCAGGACCAGCCTTGGCAACTTAGTGAGTACTGCCTTGAAATTTAAAACTATTAAAATGAGTGGGTATGTGGTTCAGTGTGAAAGACATTGTTTCAATAACCAGGACTGCCAAGAGTAAGTAAATAAATGAGTGATTGAATGAAATAAATAGGACACACAGAGAAAGTCATCTTAACATTCTCTCTGGAGCCTCATCACTCAAGAGAAGAACATAATATGCTGCTCAGCCTCTTTCACTCAACACCTGCAGAAAGGTAGAGCACAATGCACCAAACACCACTACAAAGAGCACTCCCTACATATGTCATATTTTTGAACTTCAAAACACTGTTGGACATGGTATCTTCTATAAGCCTTCCAACCAAGTAGTAAGGTAGAGGGCTCAAAGTTACTAAATTTAGTGTAAGAGTCGAGGACAAGAAAGGACAAATGACACATACCCAACATTACCGGCGAGTTCAAATCCAAGACAAATTCAAAAACAACTTTATTACTTTGTAGTTTTTCCAACTGCAATGGATAACTGTGTTTTTATTTGTTTGGGTTTTATAACATTTTTAACATTTTCAATATTCGCATTGGTCCCATCTTCCTAATGGCACTTTGATTTTCCTTCTGGAGAATTACCCTTCACCCACTTCATGCTGGAGTGTTGGATAGTAAACTAAGCCACACACAGAAGAGAGCTCCTTGGGCTACTCTTCCATAATTTTCTCTTCCTGTCTCAAGGAGGTCATGTTTCCACAGAAGAACCTAGAGTCAAATTCTTTCTCTTATCACTTTGAATCTCAAATAGCAGAAAGAAATTGGAAGGAATGGTTTCATTTCAGTGGTTATAATCAAATAAGATCAGGAAGTCATGGCTGTTGCCAGTATCTTATGTTTTCTATTGGTTCCTGAGTCCCCGAAGCCTGATACCTCAGTCTCCCTGCCCATTTTCCAAGTATCCTCTGCAATCCTCCAAAATTCTGCTTCTTACTTGACTCACACTCCAGGTTCTGCTATGGAAGAGCCTGAGCTGTTGCAGCATGACACTCTTTTTCTCATTCATTCCACTGAGAGATACATTGAGGACTTATCGATACCAGCTTCCATGCTAGGAATTCCAGTTTGCAATGTACTGAGGGTGGGAAATTTGTAAGCACCTGAGAGCTGTTGGAAGGAAAATATCCATGAAGTGTCTCAGTCAGGAGTGTGGCTGATGGGCCCTGGGTCTCAGGCGCAGGACGGCTCTCTGGAGTGATAAAAGCTTCCTGCTGAAGGAGGGACTTCATCTGAGTCTAGAGAAATGAGCACAGTTTGCAGCACACTTTTTCCAAACTTGCAGAATCTAATAACATAGTAGTGCTTCAATCAAAAGCAAAAGCATATTCTTCCTAGAAATAATTCTTGACTTATGGAGGAGTGTTTGAAGAAACCAAATTCTTTATACTCAGACTACACAAAAGCATTATTTAGCATATTCACATCAACTCTGAAAATGGGCCTTAAAAAGCATTTTCACTTGCAATTCTAAGGGAAAGTCCTGTGTTTTCCGTGGCACTCAATGGGTGGATCACTCAATGGCAGTGCAGAATCCCACTGGGTTTAGGAGCCAAACCAACTCAGGTCCTAGGGACACTGGTCTGAGAGGGAGGGGTGAAGGAGCAGGAGAGTTTCAGTTGGTTGTTTAACTGTTTAACTACATTTAAACACTTTTACACAATCCAAAAACTTTTACTGGAATTGTACATGACCCTGAGATGCTGTTAAAGCTGAACAGTATATATTTAAAATATTTCACCTAAAGTTATATGTATTTATTGAAATCTAGCTTCCCATCTAGGGAATTCTATGTTTTTCGCATAGAGTTTTTTGTAAGCCATCTACCACAGGACTTTGCACAGGTGCTAATCTCTAGCCCTTCCCCACTCCTTCTCTTCTTACTTATGCAACTCATTCTTCAAGCTTCCAGTCAAGTTACACTAGGGAAGGATCCTTTAAAGAAGCCCTCACTATGAGATCTCAGTTACTACTTGCATAGCTCACTGTGCTGTCCTGCTAGAAGGTGACAAAGTTGTGATTGTATACTGACATAAATACTTGATGAATGGTCATTGCCAGCTGGATTATAAATTGTTGGAAGAGCAATGACTAGGCTGTACCTCCACTTTATCATCTTTCCTGAATGGAAATGTGACTAAGTGGCAAGTTCTAATATATTTGGTCAAAAATTGCATTACTTCCAAAGACTGCAAAGACCCTAAAAGAAGAATACATACTACATATACATATATTATATACATAATTGATACATACACATATACATTTTCCTGAGTTGCAAAGTACTTTCATCAAGGATTGCTTTTCTTCAATTATATCTTGAAGTTTACCTCTAATTCTCCCTGAATAATCTTATAACTCATACTGTTTTCATTTATGTTCTTCATAGCAAGAAAGGCACAGCCAAAATCTGATTTGAAATGCACAGAACATATGTGAAAAGAAGAGAAAGCAAATATTCTTCTCATATGTGGGGTTTCAGTTTCTTTTTTTAATCTCTAGTTTTTTTAACTTTACTCTTCACATTTCTTTTGTTGAACACTCCATCCAAAGTAGAAACAGTCAGTATCTCATCTGACCAACTTCCACACCTTGCGATTCCATTTATTCTTTTTTTAATTTTTATATTTATTGGTACATTGTATGTACACATCTTATCATGATCACACTTGATATTGGGAAGTTGTACCAGTGTATTCTTCCACTCTCACCATGTGCTACTTTTACTGGCTTCATTGTACACTACCTATAAAACTGTGAGCTCTTTCTAGGGAGAGAAAAAAACCCTTACCTAAGGGTTCCATTTTTAAGCATGTAACACACTCTTGACAAATATTTGTTCCTCTGAAATATTTCTATTTTTTTTTCTATTTGAGAGAGGCTTGCTCTATCAATGGATCCAATTCAAAGTCTTGAACTCAGGTGCATTTAATCTTATTATTTCATTTCCTTCCCAGCTCACCTCCTTGCTCTTTCATGACAGAGATGTAATTCCTGTTGTCCCCTGTCTTCTACATGATTTAATGTCACAAATATGATTAATGCACTATTCAACTTCTTGCCTATATCGCTAATAACAATGTTAAAGAAGAGCAGACCTGCTACTAAATGTCACTACAGCAGATGTCATATTTTTCTGACCTTGTTTATAATCCTTTAGATCACATGAGGATATTCCAATTGGAAGGAATTTTGCAAGTCGGATTTCAGGAGACAAAAAGGCATAGAACAAAGCCCTATTCACAGGCCCCATCCTCTGAGCTCTAATCTATGTGAATGCACAAAAATGTATTTCCTTACTCTAAAATAGTAACACATAATACTTTCTGTGTGTAAGATCCTCCTCTGAGAATTTTATATATTCTTGAACTGATATTGTTTTTTTAAATCCTCAAAGTACTATACAAATTAGGAATGCTTCTTATCATTCCCACTGTCTTATAGATGAGGAAACTGGGGCACAAATAGGTGATCTAGCCCTAAGTTCATATTTTTGTTCTTTCTGTTAAAACTAAGATGATGATGCTGATGATGCTGCTGCTGCTGCTGATGATGATGATGATGATAATGATGATGATTTAGAAAGTAAGGTAGAAAAACAAGGCCAGGAATTCTCCTAGTCTTGTTCATCCATGTGGGATCAATGACGTCTTCACAGTGCAGCAGTGAGGAGATTAAGTGTGGAGAGGACTCAAGTCCCTTGACAGACCAAGGCTAAGAGAAGCTAGCGAATTTGCCCACTGAGGAACCTGAACTTAATTCCAAAATGAAGGATGTGTATTTTTTTTCCATTTTAATGGAACTCTGGTTTCTTCTTAGGATTTTATGGGACCATTGATTGGAATGAGGATGACATGACATTTACCAGCACCCTCAATCTCAGGATAGAGTTACATGAATTTGGTACAAGCTACAGGATGCCCTTTCCTGGACCTTTGTCTTCCCATTTATAGAGAGAATGGTTTGGGCCAGATTCCCATTTTGAAAACTATGCCTTGAAATCAATTTGTAAAGACACCACAAATTTTTTAAACAAAATAGAAAATAGAATACATCTCACAAAGGGAGATTTCTTGTGAATATGTTTGTCAGTTATAGTTGCCTCTATGTGTGTGTGTGCATGTATTGGAGCATGCCTTAAAGTGCATTTGTGCTGTGAGTTAGAGATAGATAAAAAGGGAAATTCACAAGCCATTGTGCTCTTTCCAGGTCAAAAAATACATGATCTGGAAATAACAATGATTTCTGCCATAATTTTATAAAAAACAGTGTTTTGAACAAGACCATGAAGAAAATGATGTTTGTTACCACACATCGGACATATTTGTCAACTCCTCTATTGTTATTCAAACTCCCAAAAATGTTTGACTCTGTAGGTCAAATTTTAATCAAACAAACCTTCTTTGACCCTCACCTTTCTGCCTCTAGGAAAAAAAAAATCTCTACATACAAAATGTTCCCATGGCTCAGTTCAGGCATTTTGTATTCATTTCAAGCAATATTTTTAAATGAAATTTTACTACATCAAAAGCATTAGGACTATTCTTCCAGCGTGGGATGTAACATGCACAATTCAATTTTTATTAAACGTAATGATGTCTAGAAATTAAACCTCAAGAGAGTATTTTAAAACACAACTGTGAGCAATATTATATCAGTGTTAAATGAATTCAGAGGATACCATCTTCAAAATTAAAGAAGTGATTTAGGGATAGAAGTATCAATTTGGGGACCAGCTATGGAGAATGAACCCTGAATTTTCTTTTACACTGAAATTGCCTGATTCAGCAGTTGTGCTAACTGGCACATACTCTGAAGTGCTGTGATTTAAAATGAATCGTGGATGACCTTGCTTCTCTGATCCTCTAGATTCATTGGCCAGAAGGGAATCAACTCATGTTTCTCCTCTCACATTAAAAAAAAAAAATCATGCAGAAAAAAACAATGTTCATTTGGCTAACAAGCAAGACACATTTTCATGTTAGATGCAGAAGCATTTGCTGTTGAAATATATCAGTTTCCTAAAGTTTTAGAAATTGGCACACAAGTACATGAGAAGTAAAATTCAAATGAAATTTTCTTGAAAATATCTATTATTTAAGAAATTTAAAATGACATGACCCTGTATTATTCTTAGATTTTTTTAAAAAATGTTTTCTGGTTCTAATTTTTATATAATACATAAGTAGGGGCACTTGTGTATTTTAAAGGCCCATTTTTATCACATGCTTATTCAAAGCTATCTACTGGCTGCCTATAGGTAGCAGACACTGCTCTGAGGTGCAGTGAACAGGACAAAGTTCCCGCAGTTTACAGTGTAGCTGAGGAGGAAGCCGAGGAAAAGGAAACAAACCCAGGAATGAGACCCTTGCAGCTCCTGATAAGTGCCACACAGGGGAAAAAACATTCAGCGGCCACTGAAGTCACACAGGTCAAGGGAGCCTCTAAGGAAGTGATATTTGAGCTGAGACCTGAATGGCAGGAAGGAGTCAGCCCAAGACAAACCTGCAGGCTGAGCTTTTCTGTAGGGATCCTGGGCAAGGGCCTCCTTCCAGAGGAAATGCACCCAGCTTGTGCCCTGGGGCCACGGGGTGGGGGGGCTGCACTGCGGACTCTTCTACTGTACACGCTCTGTCTCTGTGATTCTGTTGCATTTACAGAGCTTGTTGTTTGTCCCTTTCACCTCAATAGCTTTTTCCTCAAATTTTGAGGAAAGAAAAAGGAAGAACTGCGGTGAAATTTGCCAGAACTTTTCTGCAGAGTACATACTCAACATAGGCTGGTTATTTAAAAGTCTGATGTTTAAAGTTGTTTTAGGACAAAGAATGATAGTGCTTGATTGATTGATTGTAGAAGGGATGTGTTTTCTTTTCCCTTGAGCTCAATTTAATGTTGTATGTCTACAAACGGTAGTCTTGCTGCATTCTAAATATTTAGTTTTTCTTCTTTATCATTATAGGATAACTTTAAAATAGGTTACTGATCACCAATTGCTTTCCAAGTATAAAAGAAAAAAATCTTATGTCAATAGAGAATAGACAAAATTGGAACTAATTTTCTCCAAAATAATTGACCCCCTTGGTAACTTCTTTCTACTCCTACCATCATTCTAACCTATTTTGAGGACCGAGATGTCTGGACTCATGTGAGAGAAAGAAGGCACTGATAGGGCAGTGTTTATCAAGAGTACTATTTTTTCGGCTTTTCAAAAATGGTTGAAAATAGACCATAGCTTTTAAAGCCACTGACCTTTTACATGGAATATTTGAATTTTATCCTTGGCAATTGAGAATAGAAATCATTCCAAAGTTAAAAAAAAAAACAGTGCTGGGGTGAGGCTCAGGGTACAGCTCAATATGCAGGAAGCCCTGGGTTCCACTCCCAGGTCCCGCCTAAAAAAGATCAGGAATTGGTAAGGCCAATCCACTTGTCAAATTATCTGAGTTCCCTGAGTGTCATTTTCTGCAGTAAAACTCATGGCCTCTCTCATTAACTCATGAAATGTACAGCGGGAAGGAAGGCCTCCTGTGACTCCTCGTGGTTTCCCAGTTTGGAACACACTGTTCTCTCTGCCTGGAATGTTCTGTCCCTTTTTTTTTTTGCTTTTTTTTTTTTTTTTTTTTTTTTTTTTTTTTTTTTTTTTTTTTTTACCTGAAAAACTGCTAGAGAGCTTCCAGAGAAGTTCGGTAGGTAGGTGCCAGAGAGACCTCAACTCCAATTTCAGCTCTGCTACTTACTGATGCATCATTTTGCAGACTCATTTATAAAGCAGAGGAGTTAATAAGACTATAATAAAAGGTTAAATGGGATGATCTACTCACACTTGTCCACGAGGAGCTAAACTGCTATCTGCGTGGAGGGTTTGCACTGTGAATATTAGCAATTATTTTCACAGTGTGTACAATTGTATCTGGGAGGAGAGAGGCCCTAGGATGGCAGGTTAATGGCACACTGGTGACAGCAGAGGTCACATGACCTACTAGCCATGAGACCGGGGCAACCAGCAGCATGTTTTCCAAATGGGAAGAAGTGCATCAGCTGGTTACCTAGGGAATTTAAGTAGGAACCATTTTCAGAACTATCAACTGAACATTTTTATGGTCTCGGCTTAAATATTTCCTCTCAGAGATCTGGTCTTCTCACATCTCTGTAATCTTAGCTCCATTCTGTGCTCACGTATCAGCAACCAAAACTGACTGAGCACCTCTTCTGTGCCAGGCAGCCTTCCACATGTCTCACACTCCTTAGTCCTCAAAACAGCCCAGTGAAATCTGTGCTGTTGTTTTCCTCAAGGTCACACCACTGAGAACATCAGGGTCATCCAGAGTCTCCTCTCCAGCCTGTTCAGGGAAATTCAGCCTAGTGTTGCTAAGCCATCCAACACCGGATTATTATTACTATACTGATTACCTCTCAATTCCCACAGGATCTGACACACACACAGGCAGGGAATGCTTGCGGGGACTGCCCATTCCCAAGCTCTCAGTTTACAGGTCTGAGACAAGAGAGACATAGTAACCAGCCCATGGGCACTGCTGGTATCAGACAGGTCTCTTCTTTCTAGTGCAACAACCTACTTCCTGTGTTAATTTTCCTACTCACTACCATACTGAGCTGACATCTTCTCTCTTCACTCACAGCTCCCAATCACACCCCAATCCAGGTCTTAAATTCAGTTCCCCTGAAAGTCATCATTATAATGAGAGTTTGAAATAAAGAATAGAAAGGGAGGAGCATTAAATAAGAAACAACCCAGACAGAAAACTTAGATGGTGTGAGCATCTCTCTGCCTCAGTGACGATGTCCCCACCCACCACACCAGGCTTCACAATTACCTCTCTGGCTGAGGTTCCACAAAGCCGTACCTTTGAACCGAAAAGGAAAAACAAATAAATAAATAACAAGCACCACTGATTAGCAAGGTATCGCAGCTGCTGAAAATCCCTCCCGGATGAAACTTCCTGTCCAGTTATCATCCTTGATGTTTATTTCTTCCTCCAGCCGAGATGCAGAGAAGACTGAATTGTGCTTCTAGTGTACAATCGTACCTAATTATGCCAGCTGATCACTTAAAAGTAATGTTTGCACACAGACCAGGAAGATGCTTACAGGAACCAGCTGGTTGATAAAGGCTATAAGTGAGAATTTGATTCCTTCTCAAAGAAGTGTTAACTATTTACATCTATTTTTAAACACAGCAGCACAGTGCGAGTTTCTGAGTGGCACTGTAAAGTGACACAGCGTTCACGCTTCCACAGAGCAGGCCAGTTTAGGAATGGAAGCCTGATGTTCAACACTGCACAGAGTGCAAAGGTACTGTTTGTACATTTGGGGAGGACGTGCTACTGTCCTTTGGCTTTAGACCCAAAGAAAATATTAGTTAAGAGTTATTGGGAGGCAAATTGTACTGAATGTACTGCCTGATTGTATGTGCCATGTGTGTGTAAGTTTGTGTGTGCAGGTGCAGGGCTTTCCTACAAAGCAGAATAGTGATCAAACATCACTTGCTTATGACTTCAGTGCTTCAGTGACTACAGCTGCCCCACTGCTCCCTCCTGCCATGACTGAGGTTCCTGGTGGGCTATTGGGCTGAGTCCATCAGATAATGAATGGGAAAGTCAGGCATGAATACTCTACACAATCCACATAAGCTATAAATCATGCATACAGAGTATAGTAGTACTATCTGCTAAGACTAATTTGTCTCAACGTTGTCTTAGCCACATTATATGGGAAATATAATTATCACCATTGCTTTTTACAGCTGAAGTATGATGTAAGAGGTATATACCTCTGCCCAAAAATGGAATTTGAACATAAATCTGCATAATCTCAGCTCCTCTTCAACTCTAGACGCTGTATTTTTTATCATAAATTGACCTTCCTGAGACCCTCAATCTTCAATGGCAAAGTGAAAGCACTTCCGCTTCTTCTTTTTCTGTAAGTATTGACCCCTTTGAAGACAGAGAGGATTCCCTTCCCCCGAGGTGTGGCTGTTGGTACTAACCATGTCCTGCAGGATCCTGGATGCTGAGATATAGAAACAAATGGTACAGTGGGCAAGTCAGCCTGCTTGAGGCCAATGTGAGAGAGAAAACACAGAAAGTACCTATCATGGAGTTACAAGTGCTGGTCACCTCTGAATGGTACCTGGTTCATTGTTAGTGCTGAGTGAACCTACGTGGGAGGCTGGAACTGGATTTGGAGTAGAGTTCAGAGACCATGGCCTTCCCAGAGCGGGATGGTAGAGAGAGTCTTGGACTAGGTGGTTACTATGGGAAGCACACTGCAGAAGGGGGAGACCTGTTTCAGAGCACCATGGGTCTTACTAACGATAAGGAGTAGCAGCTCCAGTTATTTTTCTGAGCTATGACTCCTCAATGTGGCCCATACAGTTAAAGACTTAGAGGCCCCTGACCAAGTAAAGGAAGGGAGAAACTAAAGAAGAAATAACAGCTGAAGTGGCAACTTGGACACAGAAGCTAGGGTTTTCCAGTTAGCAGCCCAAAGCAAGAGGAACATTTTAAGTCCCTCACCTTCCTATTAAAAAGGAAGGAGAACTGGGTGGAGGTAGGAGAAAGCAAAGAAGGGAAAGAAAAAATTTGAAGGCAAAAGGAAAAAAATGGAAACAAACCTTATGTGTGTAGGGTGTTGGGGATTGAAAAAAGGGCAGGAGAATGAGAAAAAATGAGAATCAAGATAAATCATGAACAGGTACAAATTCTCAATGATGATTATAATGTATATCTAAAATGTACCAATAAGCTCAATTTATTTTTTTTAAAAAGAGATCCTGATCTTGCTCAGGACTTTGAATCCCCAAAACAAATGTTACCTTAAGGATCTACATAATACAATCATCTGCAAGACCTCAGGGATAAAGAAGGAATGTGTTCCTCCCTAAAGAAGACAGGAATGACACTTGTGTTAAGGATAATTCTGTTCATATAGTGAGCAAAGGGCCACGTTCTTCACACGCAAGTGAAGTGAGCACTCACACCTGTAGCCATCTTCATCAGGTCTCTTGTTTGCCCCTAGATCACTGACTGCTATACTAAATGATACTTTCCTAGTACTTAGAACAGTGAGCACATAGTGTCTTAGTATTTGTGGAACAGATGAATTGATGATTTTTCTCACTCACTCCCCCCCCCTTCATCTGACCTCAGGATTATAATACGTCCTGTAGTCAAACTCTTTAATAAATGAGGGTAAAGAAACTGATTGGCCTCCCTTGTGACTATAAAAGTCCTGAGCCCAGACCAGTATTTCTGAGCAATGGACTTAAGTTTCAGATACTGTTTCCTAACATCTAGTTTATGGAGTTATTAAGAGAAAAGTGTGAAATATGAGATGCTATACACAGACAAATTCTTTCCTCCAGTATTTAATAAATAGCAATTTCCCTTTCATTTTCTCTAGGAAGCTTTAACAGAAAGCAAATATAACTCCCAAATATAACTCATTTATCAATTACTTATAAAACTCATTCTATATGTGTAAGTATATATGATACCACATATATATTCATGGCATATTCTAACCCTATACGTTAGAATATACAGGTTATATAGGTATATATAAATCACTAATATCAATAACACTGGTTTAGCCTAAATGTGTATCTACCTAAACTATGCATTATAGATTAGATGTAGAAATATGTAGATAGAAGATAGAGAAGAAATAGACATAGATAGCTATAACACTAAGACTAATGCAATTTCAGTGCATAGTTGGATGAACTGATTTTAAATTACCCTTATCACAAACCAAGTCAACTGAAAAGATCCAATCCTCAAAGTTCAGTCCCTATAATCTCCCAGATCACCCTTATTTCAGTGTAAACAAAAAACAAAAGGATGAAAATGAGATTTTGTTCCAGAGATGTTGGCCAAGGAAAACAGTGAAGTCAGCATTACATTTCCCAGGGGCTGATCTGCATTTCCTATTTTCACAAATTTGTAAATACAGAAACTTCTACCTCTAGAATATGAATATTCATCAGTAAACAGGAGGATTAGATTGTTATGCAAAAGACATTGTCTCTCCAGTGCACTGGAATTCTCCACTTCACTCTGGTGGGCAAGACTCCTCTAGTGGAAGGTTCTGTGAGACAGATTCTTCACCATGCCTCCAATAACTGCTAAACCTTAGTTCTCACGTGCTTCGAGAAAAGAGCAAATCCTCTTCCTAACCCCGTTACGATTTATTAGCTTATTCAGTTGTCTGCAAATGCTTGAGAAAATATGCTCTTTTCAACAAGCTTAAACATTTTGGGGAGGGCCAGGACAAAAAGAAAAAAGCCTTTTTTTTAAAAAAAAAAAAAAAAGAACTGAAAAGGTACAGTGTGTTTAAATGCAATTAGAAAGAGCTTAGTGAAGCATCAGGACTGACATTGGAACTGCAACGGCTTGGCGGGTAATTCAAGATTGATTAAACACAGAATCGGCTTGATTGGTGCAGAGGTTCAATCATAATCATGAGTCCGGGAGAGGAATGTAGAGGAAGATTTCCAGAGAGAACTTGGGAGTCTACAGACAGTGCAAAGCAGTTCAATGGGGAACAAAGCGTTCAGAGAATTCGCGTTTACTACTCATCCTTACATCTTGCCGTACTTCAAGAAACTCGTAACACGAACACCCCACTGCCACCCGGAAAAACAATTGGGATCAGAAGTCCTTCCTTGTGGACGTCTCCTTGCAGGTGCAGCCTGTCTCCCCTGGGCAGTGAGGCCTGCGTGGCGTGGCTGGGGAGAGATGGGCCTGGTGGTGGGGGCGGATTGCAAGCAAGTCCAAGGGGGATGGGGGGCTTTCAGGGGGAGTCTGGGGTTCTGGAAGATGAAAGAAATACCATGTGCATCTAAAATGATGGCATTTACTTTTTTACTCAAATATATTCAGATTTTCCTCCCATATTTAGAAAGAATAGAAGGAAGAAGGGAAGAAAAAGGGATGGAGAGAGGGAGGGACGGAAGGACGGAGACATCACACCAGGATGAAACCAAAGATAATGGTGAAGAAATGTTTGCAATTCTGACACACTTGGCAATAGGCTTGAAGTATTTTCAATTTAGGTCATGAGATTTAGTGACCAGTTAGTGTTTGAAGAGGCCTAACTTTAAAACTAGAACACACACATATATTGTATTTATATCTGTATGTCTACAAAATCTGGAGTGGGAGGAGGTCATGAAAATTGTTCTGTTTGCTTCCAGCTCTAGTCAGGTTTTGCCCAAACTGTAGTAACAACATTATCTGTTTTTGTTATTTCCAGATTTTGCACCCTTGTCTGTCCTTTGACAACTAAGAGGATAAAAATGAACCCAGCAAGACTATCAAGATTCCTGGGAAACCCCAGAGTTCTCAGCATGTATCTCTCTAGTCAGGTGAAAGCCCTGGGCAGGCCAGGCCTCCAGATCCTTTAGTGACCCAGAAGCTCTTGTCTCCCCACTGACACCAGCACCACCATCGGAAGGCAGCACAACTAGCTCGAGCCACCTCTGTACTTCTGGTCTCTTCCTAGAATCCTTCTCTTGCTACCCTCCATTTCTGCCAAACCTCTTCCTTTCCTTCCCTTTCACAAAGTGCTTCCTTCTGCTCATCTTGTCTCAGTCTCCCCTTTCTGGGCACTCCCCTGGGGCCTCACAGCCACTTTTATAACATCTGTTCATACCAGGAAAATTTCAGTCCATCATCTTAGACAAATAATACTCGAACTTCTAATCCAACATTCTAGTCCTGCTCTGCCCAGTGCTAAGCCGGGCCTGCCCATTTGTCCTTCCTTTCCTGAAGCCTCACTGGCAAACTCGCTGTTTATCCTCTGTCCTGAGCATCTCTGTCCTGAGGGTTTTCCCTATACTGGCCTCTCAGTGGTACACACTTCCCTCCATCTCCTTCGTGTGCCTTTCTGGATACCTCTCCACAGAACGGGCCTCTCCTTCCAGCCCTCAATCTGTAACCCCATCTCTGAGTTGCCTGGTGTGTGCCTGTCTCAGAGGCATGGTCCAGGAGCCTGATCTCCTCAGTGTTACACAGTAAAACATGGAATGTAGAACTCCTTGCTGAGTTGATTGTGACTCCATTGCTCTTCATTACGGACAGCTGACTGACTCTCTGGGCTTATATTTCTGTTTTGTATACAAAGAGCATATGGGAAGACCTTCTTTCTAGGAGGCTGGGAAAATCCAGGGGGAGACTCCTGTGGCTGCGATAGTGTGCAGAAAAATGACATGTAGATAAAGTGGTAGTTAAAGAGGAGCCAGGTCATGTCAGAGGTATGATCAAGAAATATAGTAATACTTAAATTTTTAAAAACATATTACAGTAAAAGACATATTGCCATTAATCCCCCTCAAAAGACATCCTCATTCTGAATGCACTTATCCCATAATTCTTGCCACTTTCTCAAGGAGTTCTACAAGTTTCCTTTCATAAGAGTCTATTTGTGCTGTTAGCGCTGCCTCAAGGTCCTCATTCAATGCAAAACATTTACTTCTCATGGTCACATTGACTGTGGAGCAGAGCCAGAAGTGTCCTCGTGCCAGATTTAGTGAATGAAGGTTGACAATGTCACATGTTGCTACAACCCTGCCCTTCTGTCAGACGCACGCAGCGGCAGCAGTCATGGTATTTTGATCACACCCCATAAAGACACTTCCAGAACTACTTGAAAAAGTGTCAAAAATGATGGAATAAGTGCATTTAATGCAAGAGGGAGTATTTTTAGGCAGTTAATGTCATTGTATCTTTTACGATAGTATTTTTAAAATTTAAATACTTTCTTTATGTTTTGCTCACCCTTCATAGGTGGTATAGGGTATAACAAAGTTCTAGATTTTCTTGGGAATGAAAAGGGAAACCATTGAATCATTTCAACTTGATTGGATCGACATTTTCATAAGCTTGCTCTGGCTGTAGGGTGTGAAAGAATGGTAGAAGCAGAGGTGTGACAGGTGATAGCTGTAGCAGCCCCAATGCAGGACACAGCAGCTTGGACAAGTGCAAGCAGCTGAACACTGTTAACCAAAAAGTCAGGTCCAGGACACCCAATGTGCATCACTGAATGTTCTACAGTAACAGAACCAATGGAAGAGGAATCACAGGAGCAGAGGACAATTTCGTAAAAACAGCGTGGCTAATGGTCTAAAAAAGTGACAGAGTGAGGGTGCTTGCTCTGCTCTTCCGCAGCAGTAATTGGACCCTTGGATGTTAGCTGAGCACAGGATTGCCCAGAAATAGGTATTATAGTTTATGTATTCCAGTCTGCCTGGCAACTAAGTGTGGTCATGTGAACAAGCCTAGCCAATGGGATGCCCACAATACGAGGTTGATTCAGACTGGAACAGTAATCTTAAACTCTAGAGCAGAACTGGTACCCTCATGCCGGCAGCAATAGGTCAGAGTCATTGTCTCCACTGAGCCTGGCACAGGCTTATGGGCTCTGGATTGTGGGCTTTCATAACAAAACAACTTCGCTTTGTTTCAAACACCATTGTTTTGTACATTCTGTTACTCACAGTTGAGCCTAATTCTGTCAAAGACTAATATAAATAGTAACAATTAATACATTTATTAGATGCTTGCTTTGTTCTCATTAATGTGGAAAACAGTTTAAACATATGAAGTGCTCTTGTTATCAACATTTTATAGATGGCAAAGCTGGTGCACTGGAAGGTTAGGTAACTTGTCCTAGGTCACTTCCTTGTCTTTCAGTTAGCAGAGTTAGGGTAGTTAGAATTCCACTAAAAGGAATATAAAGGGACACGTAGAAGGACAGACTGATGAAATTATGGAAAAAGAGAATATCTTTGATGGATATAGTAGGCAGAATTCCATCTTGATCTCTTTGGTTGATGTTGAAATAAAAAGAAATTCATGTTAGATTTCTTAAACTAGATTAAAATTTTAAGATATAACTTCTTTAGGGGAAATGTTTACGAATTTTTTTTATATGCTGAGCACATTAACACTAAATCCACTTTTGCAGAGTACTTCCAATTTTATAATGAAATAAAATTACACACAGCCTAAATCTTGAAACTGATTAGAATAGAAATCAGTATCTGGCTTTGAATTTTTGAACTATGTCTTAAGGATCTGGTACCAATGCTGGGAAGGCCAAACTAGGACCCTCATCATACAGTCTGGTGGACCTTTGTAAGGGCCATCTATACTACTCATATGTGAGAAAGTAAGTGACACAGAAGTTAGCTGGGGTGAAATTAGAAGCATCTTACTTTCCCAGAAAGCAAAATTGCAAGACTGTAGAAACAATTGGAAAAAATACTGTAAACTGAGAGGCTCACTGAACTTTACTGAGTACTTCAAATAACATCCCAAAAGTTGCTTACTCATTCATATTTTCCTCACAGGGAGACTAAAACGATAGTAAAAAGACCATATCAGAGCCCTTGCTCCTTCAAGTGCTTAGTTGCTAGAGACAGTATATATCTCTATGCACTGATTATATGTACGTTCATTTTAGAAAACACACTTTTATGTAATCTCAGAGCATAATAATCTTCAAAATAATCTTTAATAATTTTTAAAATAATCAAATATGTTTAGTAAGTAATAATTTATGATGTCAAGTCTGCATAATGTTTAGACCAATGAGATATTCTAGAGGACTGACAAAAATCCACAAAAGGGAACAATTCCAATTAGTCAGTACAGGACTCTAACAGGACACCTTTCTTATAACTCATTTTTTTTTTTGAGACAGGGTCTCGCTTTGTAGTTCAGGCTGGCCCTGAGCTCACTATGGAGCCCAGGCAAGCCTCAAACTCAGCAATCCTCCTGTCTCTGCCTCCCGAGTGCTGGGATTACAGGAGTGAACCACCATATCCGGCGCTTATAACTCATTTTTAAAAGTTGGAAATTATCTGTTTCTCAGTGCTGGTGTCATTGGTAAATATGTACAAATGTGATACAATAGCATGGAACAGAATGTAAGAATACTTTCCCCTTGACAAATTTTTGCTCATTATTCCAAAGACCTTTGCAGCTTGCTCATCTTACATCTGATAAGTCCTTTACTTGGATGCCTACATGGCTCCCTCCTTTCTTTCATGCGTCTGTTTGAAACTATACAAAAAAGATTTTCTGGCCATTCTCTCTATAATAGTGGCCCCTTGGCTTGATTTATTCTTCATCATGGTTCATGTTTCCTTTCTGACATCCTATTACCTCATTTGTTTATTTTCTACTAATGCCCTTTCTCCTCTGCACAGACATGATTATTGTCTATTTGTCCATTGATTTCTACTGCTTGGCTCAGTAGGTGGCCCACATAAGGAATTTATAAATACTTTTTGTGTAAAGAAACAAACTATGGGGCCGGAGGGTTAGCTCAGTGGTTCCGGCACCTGCCTTGCAAGCGCAAGGTCCTGAATTTGATCCCCAGTAACCACATACAATGCTGGGCGTGGAGACTCACGCCCACCAGCAATCAATACCACATACCACAGTGCCGGGCGTGGTGGCTCACGCCTGTAATCCCAGCACTTGGGAGGCAGATACAGGAGGATTGCTGAGTTCCAGGCTTGCCTGGGCTACATAGTGAGCTCAGGGCCAGCCTGACCCTGTCTCAAAAAAAAGAGCGAGACCCTGTCTCAAAAAAAAAAAAAAAAAGGAACAAACTATGTAATAGGTCCCACCTTTAACTGTTTGGTCTGTAATGTGTTTGACAAAAAGTCAATAAATTGCCCGACTTTCAGAAGCAGGACTTCACCATCACAACTGGCTAACGTAGCTGAGATAAGGCCGAGTAGAGTGAGTCCTCTAGGTACAGACCAAATATTCTGCATTTGGGACTGAATCCCACGAGTCTACCTATTGTTTTCTCCCCTCCAGCTGTGTGACCCCCCACGGACATGAGCTTTAGAAAAAGATCCAGGGAGAGGGAGGGACTGTTTCCCTACTGCAGTCCAACATCTGTGTGCTCAATAACTGGCTTGTGGAATTGCTGGTTGTTACATTTTGTATCTAGTTGTCCCCTCAAAGCTTCACATGCTCATATTTGGGGCTTTGGGAGGTGACTGGATCACAGAGAGTATGACACTTACAAGTCCAGTGGTTCTTCTATAGCTAAATGTGACCTGGGAGGTGAAACTTGATTGGAGGAGGTCAATCACTGAAAATGTGGCCCAGAGGAGTGTCTGCACCTCCCTCCCTGCTCCCTTGATCTCTCTCAGCTTTCTGCTGTCATGCCATCAAGGTACACTTCCTCTACCATGCTGTCCTGCCTTGGAGCCTGAAGAACATGGACCAAAATATCTACCTACTGCACATCAAAACAGACCTCTCTTCCATTAAATTGAGTGTCAGGCATCGCATCTCAGTGATGAGAAAGTAACTTAGACACTAACTGAAACAATCCATGCATATATGTATTATTTCAAATTAGAAAACTAAAGTTCACAGAGGCTATAACTCAAGCCAAATCACAGAGCTGATAAAATGCAAACTCCCAACTAACAGTTTCAAATTGTGGCTCCTATATTACAAAGACTACAAAAGTAAGATCTTGGGCCAGAGGGTTAGCTCAGTGGTTCCAGTGCCTGCCTCGCAAGTGCAAGGTCCTGAGTTCGATCCCCGGTAACCACATATAATGCTGGGTGTGGAGACTCACGCCCACCAACAATCAATACCTCATACCACAATGCCGGGCGTGGTGGCTCACACCTGTAATCCCAACACTCAGGAGGCAGAGACAGGAGGATTGCTGAGTTCGAGGCTTGCCTGGGCTCCATAGTGAGCTCAGGGCCAGCCTGAACTACAAAGCAAGACCCTGTCTCAAAAAAAAAAGTAAGATCTCAGTCCAGTCATCTACATTCAGAAATATGGGCCCACATTATTTTTTAAATCTAGGCAATATGAAATGTGTGCATAGAAGATTTACAGGTGAGTTTTGAGATATGAACACACCCACGTAAATTCCATCCTTAATGGCTGCAATCACAAAGTCAACCAACGATAAATGCTGGCGTGGCTGTGGGGAGAAAGGAACCCTTCTCCACTGTTGGTGGGATTGCAGACTTGTGCAACCATTGTGGAGATTTCTCAGAAAACTAGAACTACGGGTCCCATTTGACCCGGCTATACCCCTGCTAGGAATATACCCAAAAGAATTTAAAAACTCACATTGGAAAGACAGATGTACACCCTTGTTCATAGCAGCTCAGTTCGTGATAGCTCAGTCTTGGAAACAACCCAAATGTCCATCAACTGGAGAGTGGATAAAGAAGATGTGGTTTTTTTTTTACAAAATGGAGTATTACTCTGCCATAAAGAATGACAAGATCGATCCATTTAGGTGCAAATGGAGACATCTGGAGGATATACTAATAAGTGAAATCAATAGATCACAGATAGACAATTTCAGGATCTTCTCTTTGGCATGAACACCTGTAGATGCAAATGAGTTCTAGAAAGTAGGACAGCTTTTATAGAGTG
>PVIC010012475.1:0-39624 GCA_004025085.1 Thryonomys swinderianus
AAAAAAAAAAAAAAGATTACAATAAGTCCCCAATTTACAAATAAGTTCCATTTAGGAATAACATATCAGAATCTTTGATAAATTGAATCTTATTTACCTTTGATACAGATATGCAATATAAAGCATAAAAAAACAAAATACAAAAGTATTGTATACTATTGTACTGTAAAGTAAGCACAGCAACACAACTGTGACAATGTCTGACAGACATGAGCTACTTCTATAATTTCTTCACATCTACAAATCTTTGTAATACAAGGTCTGTTAATACATGTGAAAATTTGCAACTTGAGTGTTCATAAATTGAGCACTTACTATATTTATTTATTTAATTTTTGTGGTGCTAGGGGTTGATCCCTAGGCCTTGTACGTGTTGGGCAAGGGCTTTAATACTGAGCTACATCCCTATTCCTTTTAAAAATTTTATTTTTTATAAAGGATCTCACTAAATTGTCCAGGCTGGCTTTAAACTTGTGCTCCTCCTTAGCCTTCTAAGTAGCTGGGGTTACAGGTATGCATCACTATGCCTAGATAAAAGTTCTATTTATTTCAATTCACAATTCTTGTGGTATTTACTGATAAATAGGCACATATACTTTGGGACCAGAGCATGTATTTGTTTTTCAATACTATTCACCAGTCATAAGAGGGCTTGATTAATTGGGGCTTGTGTGTATTTTGAGGCTATCAGGAAAGATTCTAGCTCCCAAGGCTTTTGGTATGCTTATGTAGATGATAATCTTGTAGGATCACTGGTATCTTAGTCTTTTGGAGGATGATCAATCTTCCAACCACCTAGAAAGGGGGACAGCGAGGGCTAAAAAAAGACAATAGAGGGGCTGGAGGGTTAGCTCAGTGGTTTCGGCATCTGCCTCACAAGCGCAAGGTCCTGAGTTCAATCCCCAGTAACCACATACAATGCTGGGCGTGGAGACTCACGCCCACCAGCAATCAGTACCACATACCACATACCACAGTGCTGGGTGTGGTGGCTCACGCCTGTAATCCCAGCACTCAGGAGGCAGAGACAGGAGGATTGCTGAGTTCGAGGCTTGCCTGGGCTACATAGTGAGCTCAGAGCCAGCCTGAACCACAAAGTGAGACCCTGTCTCAAAAAAAAAAAAAAAAAAGACAATAGAGACATGCATAATTTCTCAGGGCCTCAGAGTTGGCAAAGACAATAGAGACATGTGTAATTTCTTCAAGGCCTCAGAGTGGGCAAAGACGAAGACACTCTGAGTTATCACCCATTTACTGGATGCACACAATAATCAGGTTACTGACTCAGAAGACAGCAGTAATCCTATGCTGATGAGGATGTTAAATTGATGATGGCAATAAGTAGGTGGAATGAGACAGCAGGCTGATAAGGAATCTGTCCTTCACCCAAGTGAAACTTTTAATATTTTTTTATTACTACATAGTTCTCAAAGAATTAAGAAATCTGCAGCTGATGTATTCTTCACCTTGAGCATCTAGTATCACAGGACCATTGAGGCCTCAACTTGTGACTGGAGATGTGTGTAGTTATGTTTTTTTCTTCCCATAGCTGACTCGTGGGCCAGGAGACATTGGGCCTTATGTCAAGTATAGTCATACTTTAATTAGGAAATGATTTTTCCCAAAAATTATGTAGAATGGCTCCCAACATTAGTCATTTTTCTTATTGCTAGGACACATGCCCAAAGGAGAAGTTAATTTTGACTCACATCTTTTAGAGTTTTCAGTTCATGGTCAAATAGCTCCAATGAAGAGAGGAGGGATAGAAGGGGCCTGGGTGGAGGAAAAACTGCTGATATCATGCAGCCAGAAAGCAGAGAAAGAAGGAGCCAAGGAGGCAGATGAAAACATCTTGTGTTAGGCAATGTATTAGTCCTGTTCTTATTATCATAGTAAATACTCTGAGATAAGTGAACTTATAAAGAGTGAAGGTTCATTTTGGCTCCAATTTGCAGATGTTGGGGCTGTACATCATAGTAGAGAGTACTTGGTGGGACAGAGCTGCTCACTTCATGGCTAGGAAGCAAGAGAGAAAGAGAAGGTGGCTGTAGACCCACTTTCCCCTTTAAGTGCATGCCACAGGAACCTAGAGTCCTCCCCTATCCCCCACCTCTATAAAGTTTCACCACTTTCTTATACAGCCAATTCAGGACCTGGCTGGATTTATGGGGGAATACTAGGATTTCACACTATAACACATATCCAGAATAACACATGTTCATAAACACTTTCTTCTTGGCACTGATTTTTGTTTTATTTTGTTTTGTTTTTGAGACAGGGTCTCGCTTTGTAGTTCAGGCTGGCTCTGAGCTCTCACTATGTAGTCCAGGCAAGCCTCGAACTCAGCAATCCTCCTGCCTCTGCCTCCCGAGTTCTGGGATTACAGGCGTGAGCCACCACGCCTGGCACTGTGGTATGTGGTGCTGATTGCTGGTTGATTGCTGGTGGGCGTGAGTTTCCACGCCCATCATTGTATGTGGTTACCGGGATTGAACTCAGGACCTTGCGCTTGCAAGGCAGGCACCAGAACCAGTGAGCTAATCCTCCAGCCCCTTGGCACTGATTATTTTGAAAAGACAACACACACACACGCACACACACACACATGCGCACGCGCGAGTCACCTTTTCCTTGAAGGAACAATGGGATATGTGTGTTTAAAGGGGAAAAAAAGCTAGTTGAAACACCTCTGTAGTCATAAAAAAAACACTTCAGGTGGAAGCAATGCCACAAATCTTTACCCACCTGCTCAGGAAGCTGAACAAATTGAAGGCGAGCTCGAGCAGCTGAGAAAGACCCAGTCTCAAAACTTTAAAAAAATTTGGGATGCAGCCAATGTGAAGACCCTAGGTTCAATTCCTAGTACCCCACCAAAAGTTCCTGCAGTCACTTCCTAGATTATTGTAAAGTATTGTAAAGCTTTGGCTAAGTGTCTTTTTGTGTTTTAAATTAACCACAAGCATATCTCAAGCATGAAAACTCCAACATGTCTAACGTACTTAAGTAGATTCATGGGTGCAGGCCCAGCATCTTCCTCCCAGTCTGTGAGTCAGGGTCCTCTCTCAGGATGCCAAGGCTGATAGGCAAGCAAGAATGGCAGAATTCACCAAATATTAATAAATATTAGTGATACAGATTATTGCCAATAATACTAAATATTAGTAAATCTATTTTTTCTCATTTTTAAAGAGAAATACAAATAGAATTTCTCATTATTCTACCAGTCTCACCCCACAGGAGACCCCTGGTAGGGTTCAGAGACGAGGTCCCTCCCCACTTTTATAGTATTTGTCAGTATTTGAGCATTTCATCTGCAGAATCTATCAAATCAAACATTTCCAAATATTTACTGTTTATGCCACTCCACCCCCCAAAAAAAGATCATATACTGGGTAAAAATCTGAGTACAGCTTCACAGCCTTCAGTATTATGCACATGAAACACGCCCAAGGTCTTGGTGACATGAAGCTGGGTCTGCTTTATTTTCTGACTCATTGTCTGGTACTCCTGCCCCCATTGTGTTCATGTGCAGTTTTCAGAGCAAACTGTTTCCCCTTTCAGTTCTCTGTGATCCTGTGATGCCCTCCCACTGAAAACTGGTCTCCTGGCCCTCCTTCTGCCTCTGTCTGTCTTCTGCCTGCCTGCCTGCATGCCCCCATCTCTCTCTCTCTCTCTCTCTCTCTCTCTCTCTCTCTCTCTCTCTCTCTCTCTCTCTCTCTGTCTCTCATACACACACACACGTTTATTAATTATTAACACATATTAATAAATATTAGCAATACCAATATTAGTGTTATTGTGCACGTGCATGCACGTGTGTGTGTGTGTAATTCCTGTTTTCTCAGAACCTTGTCATACTGGTCTAGCTTCATCCATAGCACTTACAAGACATGCAAGCATTCCTAGCCTGTGAGTCCCTCGATTGGAACATTATCATTTTCATTGACACCTGGTACAAGTGCCTATCACACAGTATACACTTGGCAGATGTTTGCTGAATGAATAGGTGCTTTTTGTCTCATGTATCATAAAGGCCACAGAGCCTCCCAGGAGATGTTAACTAAGTACCTATCATACTTTCTTCAGTAGGCAACACAGACCTTTGATCCTAGCTGGTTGTTCTGGGTTCCCTGGGTCCTAAAAGCATTTCAAGCAGGGCAAGGCCCTGGAAGAAAAGCACTAACCACAGCTAGTTTTACCCACCAAGGCACACGGGATTGCACACCTATAGTAAAGTGAACTGTCTATGGGAAACCTTAGGCTGCACCTGTATAGAGGCTGAGTCTTTCCTCAATGTGCCCTATGCTGAGGGTACTGCAGAAACACATGGGGTTCTGGCTCTCATGTCCTGTGCTAGAGCCCTGTACACTTCTGTGAACTGGTCTGGAGCCAGCACCCGCCATTTTGCTGCCACTGCCACCACTACCTCACTCCTGGAAGCATTAGCAGTGCTCTCCATACACACAGACATGAGAATTTCATTTGAATGGGAACATGGAAATTATGTGGCAGTGCTGGGGGTATAGCTTAGTAGTAGAGTGTTTGCATGTGTGAAGCTCTGGGTTCAAACTCCAGCATCGCAGAGGGAGAGAAGAAAGGGATGACAAATTCAAACCCATAGGGAGGGAGAGACAGAAATGGAGATATTTGGGATTCCTCCAGCTTGCTGTTGAGCAGAGCAGCGGGCGCGCTCATGACCTGGCACCGCCCATGTCTCCCAAGCTAATAACAGTGATGGGAAAGACCACTTTGGGAGAAGTCCTATATGCCAGCAAGAGAGTTCTCAGAGATTAGGAGCTCACACTGTGCACTCATGCTACACCCATTCCGTTGTTCCATCCAAAAAGCAAACACTGAAACACTCAGTGCCTTGTGTAATGTTTGATATTTTAACCATAAGCAAGCTTTTTAGTAGGGAATCTGAGGGGAAGTTCTGCCTTCCCCTTCCTGGCTATGTCCGCAGGAGGAGTGCAGTAAGACCTCTTCAGTGAGATGTTCTTAGCACAATTTTGGCGGCTCCATGTTCCAAGTGGCCAAATCTCTGTTTGCCTTAAAGTAGCTGGTGGGGCCTCTGGGCTGGTCCTGAATCTCAGCCATCACCACTTCTGGGGGACTCTCCATGCCACCGTGTTGAGTGTTTTAAGGAACTCTAACTTCCTTCTCTTGTGTACCCTGGGTTTCGCAACCAGAAAGCTTTCTAGATTTTGTAACTGTGGGATCTCCTCCTTTAAATTCCTTTGTGCAGACAGAACAGGCACAAATATAACTCACTGAGATTCAGTTGAAGCCCTTAATGGAGATTTAGTTGAGGGCAGCAAGGACAAAGAAAGCAACAGTCAGGGTACTAGGTTACATCAGAGCAAGTGACATCTCTGTAGAGGTTATGGGACTGAGAGATAATTTTTTCCTAGTGATCTCTGATCTTACCTTCTAGGAGTGATATATAAAAGTAGAAGAAGGGAGTTCATACTCTTTAGGGTATGTAGGATAGCAAAATTAGGTACATGGGATAGTGGCTGAAACTTGTACATTAAAACAGGCCAGTACCCAGATTGACTCTGCAGCTTCCTTTTCGGTGAGCTTGGTTTTCATCCACCAAGTGTGATGACAGCAGAAGCCAGGACCACATTGAAGGGCACTAGAATGCTGAATAGAAAAGTCAAGTATACACAAGTTTCTTGTCTTCATGTACCAGGAAAGAACCAGGCACCACCCTAGCCTGTGTGCTCTTTGTCAGATCTGTTGTGGGAAGTGACATGTTTGCAATCCCTTCTGCTCTCTTACTTTCTCACTTGGTAAGAGGTGTTTTGTGATTATTTTTCCTTTTATGCTCAAGAACTCTTCATCTTCCCAGAAGGGCCAGAAAGTCATATTTGTGAGCCTCAGGTCCCTCCTGATGTTCCTTGAAGCCTCAGCACTCCTGTACCCCAACGCCTCCCTGCTGCACTCTAAAGGTTTGCCAGCCCCTCTCCGGAGCCCTCTGTACAACGCCGCCCTTTCCTGGCCGGTCTGCCCATAGTCCCAAGGAGGACCTGCAGCCAACCCCACCTGGAACTCATGTAAGTTGGGGAGTAGGAGAGCAGACCATGCATGTCGTTCACTGCCCATGGGGATGTTTCTTTCCTTGGCCAGACTTTTTCTGAAAAGGAAAAGTCTTCTCTAATCAGAACCCTTTCAAAACTATCACCTTTTTATACTCCTGTCTTGGTGAGAGAGGTTCTTCTTATCCAGACCAGATGCCCCTCTGAATTGGCCTTGACTGAGGGACCCTGTCCCCTTCTCACCTAAGCCACTTCAGGAAACCTTTCACACACCACAGGATTAGCATGTGTTACTCAGTCCCTGCTCCTTTATTAATTTCCAGCTGATTTTAAAATGCTTTTTCTACCTTATTAATTTTATTTATTTGCTTATTATTTGGTGCTAAGAATGGACCTCAAGGCCTCACACATACTAGGTGAGTGCTGTGCCACTAAGCTACATACCAGCCCTTACTGAGTTTTAAAAAGGGTTGGGATAATTTATTAAACAGCCACTTACTAGGACTTTACACTGTTTTAGCTTTTTCATATGTTAACCGTATGGCTAATAAAACATATCTTTTTTTTTCTTCTTTCTTTTAAAATTGCATTCTTTATTGGTAAAATTTGCAAACATCTCACACTCACACATAACATTGGGGAATTTGTACCAATATATGACACAGTCAATTCTTATTTTTACCCATATCCCCACCCACACCTCCCCACCCCCTATATACATGCTCTTTTATTTTCTTTCAGAATCATATTTATTCCTTCACCTCATTACATCCCCACACCAAATTTCCTTTGGAAATTTCCCATTCTAAAAAGATTGTCATACGACTAGAGCTCATTTGCATCTACCGGTGCTCATATCAATGAGAAGATCCGGTGTTTGCCTATCTGTGCTCTATTGATTTCACGCCTTAGCGTGTCCTCCAGGTGCATCCATTTGCACATAAATGAATCGATCTTGTCATTCTTTATGGCAGAATAGTACTCCATTTTATTAAAAAACCACATCTTCTTTATCCAGTCTCCAGTTGATGGGCATTTGGGTTGTTTCCAAGATTGAGCTATCACAAACTGAGCTGCTCTGAACATGGGTGTACATCTGTCTTTCCACTGTGATTTTCTAAGTTTTTTTGGGTATATTCCTAGCAGGGGGATGGCAAGGTCAAATGGGACCCCTAGTCCTAGTTTTCTGAGAAATCTCCACACATATCTCCACAATGGTTGCACAAGTCTGCAGTCCCACCAACAGTGGAGAAGGGTTCCTTTCTCCCCACAGCCTCACCAGCATTTATTGTTGGTTGATTTTGTAATAGCAGCCATTCTTTGTGGAGTGAGATGAAATCTCAGTGTTGTTTTCATTTGCACCTCTCGAATGACCAGTGATGTTGAACATTTCTTCATATGTTTCTTAGCTGTTTTAACTTCTGCCTCTGAGAAATGTCTGTTCATTTCAGATGCCCAATAAAACATATCTTAAATTCACTTGTAATTAATTTCATGACTACTTTTTTTTTTTTGAGACAGGGTCTTGCTTTGTAGTTCAGGCTGGCCCTGAGCTCACTATGTAGCCCAGGCAAGCCTCGAACTCAGCAATCCTCCTGCCTCTGCCTCCCAATGCTGGGATTACAGGTGTGAGCCACCATGCCCGACTCTGTGGTATGTGGTATTGATTGCTGGTGGGTGTGAGTTTCCACGCCCAGCATTGTATGTGGTTACTGGGGATTGAACTCAGGACCTTGCGCTTGCGAGGCAGGTGCTGGAACCACTGAGCTAACCCTCTGGCCCTCATGACTACTCTTGAAAGCAAAAACCCTGGTAGTATTAGGTACTAGTAACTTTTAAAAAAAAAGTTTTAGTGGGTCTGGAGATTTAGCTTAGTGGTTCCGGCATCTGCCTCACCAGTGCAAGGTCCTGAGTTGGATCCCCGGTAACCACATACAATGCTGGGTGTGGTGACTCACCCCCACCAGCAATCAATACCACATACCACAGTGCCATGCCTAGTGGCTCATGCGTGTAATCCCAGCATTCAGGAGGCAGAGACAGGAGGATTGCTGAGTTCGATGCTGGCCTGGGTGACATAGTGAGCTCAGGGCCAGCCTGAACTACAAAGTGAGATCCTGTCTCAAAAAAAAAAAAAAAAAAAAAAAAGCTCTGGTATTTTAGAGAGAGAAAGAGAAGGAGAGAACATAGGCAAGAGCCTTAGTGAAAACTATTTTCAACTGACAAAAGTAAATTATTTTCAACTGACAAAAGTAAAACAGGTCATTTTAAAAAATAATCATAACCTTTCACCCTGTACCCTTCAGCTCCAGGCAGTCATGTTGATAGTGGTGTTAGCTCAGTTCTTTATGAATTATTCTCTAACTCTACTGACCTAACCTGACTGTGGGTGGTGTTCGGTTAGTATTAACCTTGAACATAAAGCTAATTAACTGAACTGGAAACCCCCTCCCCACTGTGAATCACAGGCTTTCCCCATTTGGAGGGCACTGGAATGGGAAGTGTTCCTCTCTGTTTACAGGCAGCTCTCAGCACTGGACAATGACCTAGTGTCCCTGTGGCTACTACACCTTCCCTCCCTTGTAGGTCTATACACCTGGCCTTCATGTCCTCAGCTTTTGGAATGTGGTCCTTCTGATCCTAGACATCGTGGACTCTACCTGAGCTAATTTAGACTACTCGCTTCTCAAACAGGTTAGCATCTAAATTTGTTTCTGTATTTGAAATTTAGTAAAATGGGTTTATAAAATGTGAGTATCTTTATAAATCTAAGCTCTTGCTTCTGCTATCACTTGTGTTTGATAATCTCATGACTTCCCCCTGGTTATATGTGCTGAATTCAAACATTACATGCAAGTAGATATGGTAGTGCATGCCTGTAATCCCAGCATTCTGGGAGGCTGAGGCAGAGTATTCACAAGTTTGAGCCTAGCCTAGGGAACTTAGTGATTTATTGAGACCCTATCTCAAGATAAAAATTAAAAAGGGCTGAGGATATACCTCAGGGAAAAGGCCCCAAGTTCAATCCTAGTACTCTTCCAAAATTATATGTAATATAAGATAGATTTTTTTTCCTTTCTCTACATTCCCTTTGGACAAGTGGTAGAAGTAAAAATGGTTATTCTTATGGGACATAGAGGATCAGATTTCAGTATTTGTAATAACAAAAAAAACTCATCCTGCCTTTCCTGACCTGCTTGTGGGTGGACAAGGCCATGTGGGCCAGAATTCCTGGCCTTCTCTTCTCCTGTATCTCTCCCCACATTTTAGAAGTCAGCCGCACCCAGGATACTAAATTGAGTTTTCTTCTTTATTTGGTGAAAATAAAACTAGTGTCAGGGAGGGGAATTCCAGAGCCTGAATATTTGCTGGTAAGACACAAATACATGTTTACTATATCTGAGATCGATTTATTTCACTTATTAGTGCGTCTTCCAGGTGTATCCATTTGCACATAAATGAATGAATCTTGTTATTCTTTTTTTTTTTTTTTTTTTTTTGCTTTTTGAGGCAGGGTCTCGCTTTGTAGTTCAGGCTGGCCCTGAGCTCACTATGGTGCCCAGGCAAGCTGCCGCGAACTCAGCAATCCTCCTGTCTCTGCCTCCCGAGTGCTGAGATTACAGGCGTGAGCCACCAGTCCGGCATTGTGGTATGCGGTGTTGATTGTTGGTGGGCGTGTCTCCACGCCCAGCATTCTATGTGGTTACCGGGGATCAAACTCAGGTCCTTGTGCTTGCGCGGCAGGCGCTGGAACCACTGAGCTAACCCTCCGGCCCCTGAATCTTGTTATTCTTTATGGCAGAGTAATACTCCATTTTATTTTCTAAAAAACTTACACTGGCATGGTGGCTCATGCCTGTCATCCCAGCAGGATGGAGGGGCCAGGATTTAGTTCAGTGACACCATGCCTGCCTGGCAACCACAAGGTTCTTAGTTCGGTCCCCAGTACCAAGAAAATATAATAATAATAATAATAATAATAATAATAATAATAATAATAATAATAATAATGGCTGGAGATGTAGCTCAGTGGCACAGCAGTTATGAAGCATTGGATTCAATACTCAACACCAAAAAAATAAAAGACTTCTCCCTGTTTATATGACATTTTTGAAATGCAAAATATTTATGTTTGGTTTTTCTTTTAATCATGAATACTTCTGCAAGCAACTTCAGCTGATTAATCGGGACCTCCACTTTCTGATCTGCTCAGTCTTGAAGTTTTCTCTTTAAAAATTGTACTATAGGGCCAGAGAGTTAGCTCAGTGGTTCCGGCGCCTGCCTCGCAAGTGCAAGGTCCTGAGTTCGATCCCCGGTAACCACATACAATGCTGGGCATGGAGACTCATGCCCACCAGCCATCAGTACCACATACCACAGTGCCAGGCATGGTGGCTCACACCTATAATCCCAGCACTCGGGAGGCAGAGACAGGAGGATTGCTGAGTTCAAGCCTTGCCTGGGCTACATAGAGAGCTCAGGGCCAGCCTGAACTACCAACTGAGACCCTGTCTCAAAAAAAAAAAACAAAACTACATCTTTATCCAGTCTCCAGTTGATGGGCATTTGGGTTGTTTCCAAGATTGGGCTATCACAAACTGAGCTGCTATGAACAAGGGTGTAGATATGTCTTTCCAATGTGATTTTAAAAATTCCTTTCAGTATATTCCTAGCAGGGGAATAGCATGGTCGAATGGGATCTCTAGTCCTAGTTTTCTTACATGTTTACCATAGAGAACATTTCAACAGTGTTAATCAGATGATTAGTCCCATTATAGCAGTTGTGGTTTCTATGAGTAGCATGTAGTTGAGAAACAAGGCAGTCTCTCCAAAGAGTACATACTCTTCAGACAGATGGAATGGACTATTACCATGCCACAGTTGGACCCCTTTCCTCTAGGGGGCGTTTGGAGTTCATATGGCAGAAGTGAGACACATGGAGAAAGAGGGTCTGCAGTTTTTCCCCAGAAACCCATGATTGATGATGTTTTCATCACACACCTAAGCTTTTGATCTTTGGTGTATGGCTAGGGCTGGGCATCCCTGCTGATGATAGGATGGCAGTGCTCCGGCAGCTGATGCTTCTGCTGTGGAAGAACTACACTTTGCAGGTGAGTCTACCCCTAGAGGATGGGTGGCTACAGACTTTGGCCAAAGCAGAAACTCTGGGGGACACCCTGAAGGGAAGAGTACATCATCAGCAGTGATGATTATTTCTCTTGTAGAAGAGAAAGGTCCTAGTGACAATCCTGGAACTCTTTCTACCCCTGCTGTTTTCTGGGATCCTGATTTGGCTTCGCTTGAAGATCCAGTCAGAAAATGTGCCCAATGCCACTGTCTACCCTGGCCAGTCCATCAAGGAGCTGCCCCTCTTCTTCAGCTTTCCTCCACTAGGGGGCACCTGGGAGCTGGCCTACATCCCCTCCCACAGTGCCGCTGCAAAGACCATCACAGAGTCTGTGAGAAGGGCTCTGGTGATCAACATGAGAGGTGAGACCACAGGAGGCACCTGGAAACCTTGGAGGGGTTTCCATGGCTACGGGTCTGGGTTGCAGTGATGCTGTTGTCTTAGGCTGGGTACATGGGATTCAGGCTCCAGGATGCGGGGAAAGAGCTGAGTTAAGAGCTGTGGCCCACAGCCTGGGGTAATAGCATACAGCTGGAATCTCAGAATTCTGGAAGACAGGAGAATTGGAAGTTTGAGTTCACTTCAAGCAACAGAATGACTTAAAAGACTCTGTTTCAAAATAAAAAAAAATTAAGGCCTGGAGACTTAGCTCAGTCCTGTGCCTGCCTCGCAAGCGCAAGGTGCTGAGTTGAATCCCAGTAACCACATACAATGCTGGGCGTGGTGACTCATGCCCACCAGCAATCAATACCACATACCACAGTGCTGGGCGTGGTGGCTCGCGCCTGTCATCCCAGCACTAGGGAGGCAGAGGCAGGAGGATTGCTGAGTTCGCGGCGGCTTGCCTGGGCACCATAGTGAGCTCAGGGCCAGCCTGAACTACAAAGCGAGACCCTGTCTCAAAAGCAAAAAAAAAAAAAAAAAAAAAGAATTTGTACCTCTACACGATGTATCTTGATTCTCGTTTTTTCCCATTCCCTTGCCCTCTGTACAATCCCAACCCCACTATGTACTTAGCTTTGTTTCTGTTTTTTTTTTATTTGTTTTTTGGTTTTACCATCACATTTTTTCTTTTCCTTTTTGAAAGCACTTTAATTATAAGAGCAAAGTGCAGTTTTAGTATATAGCACAAAGGGTCTTTTCTGAAATATGATTTTGGAGGGCAGCTTTGAAGGTCATTGAAATTGAACAGAGACACATGCCTATAATCCAAGTACTCTTGGAGTTGGGACAAAGGGATCATAAGCTCAAGCTTGCCCTGGGCAATTTAGTAACCTAGTAAGACCCTGTCTCAGAAATAAAAATGGTCCTGTGTTCAATCCCCAGTACAAAAAGAAAAAGAGCTGGGTGTGGTGGCACATACCTATAATCCCAGTCCTTGGGAAGCTAAAACATTATCAGTGTGAGTTCAGGGCTACCCTGGGCTACATAGTGAATTCAGGGGCAGCTTCAACTGCATAGTGACTACACAGTGCTTCACCCCCCCAAAAAAAAAAGTAAGAGAGAGTGGAGAGCCTGTTGAGTGGAATGCCAAGAAACATATATTGGCCATCTTTTCTAGCTCTTCCCCTTAGGATAAAACAACTGTTCCTCTTCCTGTTGCTGCATACCTCCTGTGACTTGTTGAGCTCTGCCTAGCAGCAGTTAATGGATGTTCCTTGGCTCCTACCAAATAATTACTATAAAACCCTTTATGCAAAATAGGGCTAAAGTGGGCCGGAGATTTAGCTCAGTGGTTCCGGTACCTGCCCTGCAAGTGCAAGGTCCTGAGTTCGATCCCTGGGTAACCACATACAATGCTGGGCATGGTGACTCATGCCCACCAGCAGTGAATACCACATATCACAGTCCTGGGTGTGGTGGCTCACGCCTGTAATCCCAGCACTCGGGAGGCAGAGACAGGAAGATTGCTGAGTTCGAGGTTTGCCTGGGCTACATAGTGAGCTCAGGACCAGCCTGAACTGCAAAGCGAGACCCTATCTCAAAAAAAAAATTAAAATTAAAATTAAAAAATAAAAAATAGGACTAAAGTGACATAAAATTCATTGGAATTAGTATCTGCTCAAAAAAATTTTTCTTTTGAGACAGGGTCTTACTTTGTATTTCAGGCTGGCCCTGAGCTCACTATGTAGCCTAGCCAAGGCTCAAACTCAGCAATCCTCCTGCCTCTGCTTCCCGAGTGCTGGGATTACAGCTGTGAGCCCAGCACTGTGGTATGTGATACCGATTGCTGGTGGGTATGAGTCATCATGCCCCCCGTATTGTTGTATGTGATTACCAGGGATCAAACCAGGGACCTTGTGCTTGCTAGGCAGGCACCAGAATCACTGAGCTAAATCTCCTGCCTTCCACTCCAATTTTTTAAATATGATGTGATGAGAGAGAAAAATTGTCTATGGTTGATTCCAATCCAGGGTGTTTACAGTATTTTTGTGACTCTGTCTTGCTATCAATCTTGTGTCCAGCCTAACTCTTAAACCATGGCAGGAGTCCAGAACCTGGTCCTGACTTTTGGTTCTGCCAATCTACAATAATATGTCTCTCTGCCAAGGCCAAAGCCACTTAACCTCAGGGAAGGTTTACAGAACCTTGGAGAGTCTTGTTGAGTTTGTTGAAAGTCTTGAGAGTTTACTGTCTTTTTACCTCACGTGACCTGACATCCCCAGGCTTTCCAAGGAGCAGGGATGGCTGGAAAACTCACATCTCCAATGCTTGGTTCACAGTGCACAGCTTTCCCTCTGAGAAGGACTTTGAGGACTATATTCGATATGACAACAACTCCTCCAATGTGCTGGCTGCTGTGGTGTTTGAGAATGCTTCCAACCACAGCAAGGAACCACTGCCACTGGCGGTGAGTAAGGCCTACCTTACAACTAACCATCTACAAACAAAGCTGCTTTTCCTTAGACCCCTGCCCTCCTCAGAGCAAACATTAGACTCTCTTCTGGATACAGAATCACCACTCTGTCACCAGAAAGAGAGCCTGGTGACGTTTTAATCTGTTGGTTCAGGACAATTTAGAAAATCTACCTATCCATTGACACTGGCTTCAGACCCCTTTGCTTCTCTCATTTCATAAAAAGTATTACTGGTCTGGGCCAGAGATTTAGCTCAGTGGTTCCGTCACCTGCCTAGCAAGCGCAAGGTCCCTGGTTTGATCACAGTAATCACATACAATGATATGATATTGGGCGTAATGACTCATGCCCTCCAGCAGTCAGTACCACACCCCACAATGCTGGGCATGGTGGCTCACGTGTGTAATCTCAGCATTCGGGAGGCAGAGACAGGAGGATTGCTGAGTTCAAGGCTTGCCTGGGCTACATAGTGAACTCAAGGCCAGCCTGAACTACAAAGCAAGACCCTGTCTCAAAAAAAAAAAAAAAAAGTATCACTGGTCTTGGGCCAGACATGGTTGTACCCACTTGTAATCCCAGCACTCATGGAAGCTAAGACAGGAAGATTGTAAGTTTGAATCTCATATAGGCACCTTAGTAAGATCCTGTCTCAAAATAAAAATAAAAAGGGCTAGAGATGTAGCTCAGTGCAAATCATCAGTAAAACATGCATGTACACATGCACACACATATTCACACACACACACTCACTCTCTCTCTCTGTCTCTCTCTCTCCCTCTCTCTTTCTCTCTCAAAGCTGTTTTCTTTCCTGACAGCATTAAGATTGGGAAACCATCTCTTGCGATGTTGATGTGATTGTGCTTCCACTGATCTTGCGTGTGTGGGTATCAGTGGTGCATCCATCTCATGTGGCATTTGTGTTGTTAGAAAGCCACAGAGGAGTGGCCACAAACTCCACAAAGTAGACCTGTGGAGTTCTCTGCCCCTGCTGGGTAGGACCATTCCCTCTGACATTTTTGAGGCTGTTAGGATATTTTCTAGGTAGGGTGTGGTAAGTCTCTTAGTGGTGTGCCAGCCTTAGTGATGACAGGACTGAGAACCCACCCTTACTGGACCCACATGTCTACTCTGAATCCCTTAGAATAACTTATTTTCTCTTTGTTTCCTCAGGTGAAATATCACCTACGCTTTAGTTACACACGGAGAAATTACATATGGACTCAAACAGGCAACTTTTTCCTAAAAGAGACAGAAGGCTGGCATACCACTTCCCTTTTTCCGCTTTTCCCAAACCCAGGACCAAGGGAGCCTGCATCCCCTGATGGCGGAGAGCCTGGTAAGCACTTTTATGGCCTCTTTATCAACCTCAGGCTGCTGACTAATGAAAGTAGGGTGAATCTACTTTGTATCTCTCTGCACAAATACTTGGTAGAGACATTTATTTTCGTGTTTGTAGGAGAAGAAAGAAACATTCAGTAAAACTAGCTTCTGAAGAGCTAAATATATGCCTTGGAAAGAGCAGTGGCACTCTTTGTGTGTCCCTGGACATGCAACCTTGAATGACACATTTGTCTCTAAGTTGTTAGGATTCCTGAGGTTATAGTCACTCCTTTGTGGTGGTTTTATCTTTCTTCTCTATCTTTGTCCCAGTCTGTGTATAATAGTCCAAGCTTTGGAAGGTCTGCAGTCCTTGTGTGTAACTGACCCATGGTTTACCTGAATCAGTAACTTGTATCAAAGTTGGATCTATAACCTGAACCCTTGGCCACCAGTTGACATATCTGCCGCCTCTGAAACATGAGCATGTCTTGAACCAAGCTAGGAAAAGGCAAAAAATACCTGGGACCCAGGACCTAGGACCCAAGACCCCACATTAACACTCAGACTAAGACGAACAGAAATCTAAGAGTTCTAAAATGCATCATTTTCCACAGATCTAGTGGGAGACAGACCGTGTTAGAGGTGTTGACAAAAGGCTCCATGGACCCTAATGTAAGACCCTAAATACCAGAAAAGAAGAAGCTTCTAAGCAAAGGTGATTAGAGACCCTTGTTGCTAGTGCCAGGGCCTGTCCCAAGCTCGTGCACAAGTGTGAGATTTTAAATCCAGAAGAAAGAGAGCTGAACCAGTCGATGTATTGGAGGTGAGAAGTCCTAGAATGAGGCCTTAGACAGGTCACCTAAACTGGGCTCTGGAGAAGTGGAGTCCAGCTGTCATATCAGCTGCCTAAACTATGCGACTGAAGATGCTGGCCAGATGTCAGGCTGGAGCTCCTCAACCTACATTTTTGGGCAAAATTTCCTGATCTTAGAAGCAATAGAAAAATAGGAAATGACTGAAAGATTTTGTTATGTACAAACTTAGAATTTACCAAAAGTGAAAAAGGCAGGACTGACTTTAAAAGCAAGTAAAAGAGAGGAAAACGTGTATAGCAGATGACAAAGGGCAATTGTTTACTGTTATAAAAAGGACTTCTACAAGTTAAAGAAAAACTCGAAACTCCCTAAGAGTTATACTGCCATGAGGCAGGTCACCTCTAGTCCTGTTCTTACCCCAGATGTCCCCACATCCTTCTGATAAGAATTTAACTCCAAGAATTGTCTGAAGCAAGGAGAAAATCCACATGCACAAACATGTTCACCACAGCTGTATATATAATCATAAACATTTCCAAAGGGGAAAGTAACTGATGTATCGTGATGGCTTCATGCCTGGGAAAAATGAGTTCTAATGATGAAAACTGCAGAGATAAGTGACAGAATCTCCAGAGGGGACAATGTGTGAGTGACAGCAGGAAAGTATTTGTGGGGGGACAGTGTGACATCATAAAAGAGATGACATGAGTATGCAGGATCTCACCTAGCTGTACTCCTTATCCTCGTGTGACTCCCTGGGGCTTGGTGTCCATGGTTGTCTATGGGGAGATCATTAACGGCTCCAAAGCTTCAGGGTGAAAATGAGAATGAAACCTCCACCCTGTGTGGACACACCTAAAAGTTGGTAGAACTCAGTATGTGTTATTATGAGGACCCTAAAGCCTGATCAAGACAGAAACCATACATATATACTCCCCTGCCTTAGGGTATGGATGGCCATATTGCCTTTTCCTCTTCTATAAGCTGCAGCTCAGGCAGCCAGCAGTTCTGTATCAGAGGACATTGGTGTTCTAGCCACCATCTACACCTGCAGCCCACATTCCCTCTCCACCCCTGAGGTTCAGGCCACATAGCCACAGATTCCCTTTTCTCTTCCAGTGCTGAGCCTGCTCTTTCTTGGGCCCTGTTGCTCCCAGACCTTGTTCCTCTTGGGACACTGACACAGACAGACAGACACTCCTTTCAAGTGTCCAAAAGAGCAAGCTAAGAGAGCTCTTCCAGTGACTGGGTCACAGAGCCCACCTGCCACTGAGATAGCAGCTCAGGTTAGAGTGCTGTGGTATGCAGAGTCATAGCTCCCAAAGTCATCCACATCCTACTCCTTGGAACCTGTGACCACGACAGGGTGCATGACAGAAAGAAATTAAGGGTGATAGTCAGCTGATGTTGAAATGCCAAGATCGAGTCTGATATGGCAAGTGCCTGGAATTCCAGCACTCCAGAGGCTGAAACAGGAGGATCATAAGTTCAAGGTCAGGCTGGACACCTTGCCTAGACAAATAACAAAAAACAAAAAGTGTTGGAGATGTGGCTATTAGAATACTTGCCATGGGGCCGGAGGGTTAGCTCAGTGGTTCCAGCGCCTGCCTCGCAAGCGCAAGGTCCTGAGTTCAATCCCTGGTAACCACATACCACAGTGCCGGGTGTGGGGGCTCACGCCTGTAATCCCAGCACTCGGGAGGCAGAGACAGGAGGATTGCTGAGTTCAAGGCTTGCCTGGGCTACATAGTGAGCTCAGAGCCAGCCTGAACTACAAAGCGAGACCCTGTCTCAAAAAAAAAAAAAAAAAAAAAAAAGAATACTTGCCAGGCATGCATGAGGTTTAATCTCTAGTGCCCCAAAAAAGGGCAGAATTGTTATTAGTTATCCTAGGGGATTTATGGTCATCTCTGGGGTCTTTAAAGGTAGACAGGAAGCTGGATGTGGTGGCATTTCTATAATCTCAGCACCAGTGAGGAAGAGGCAGTAGAATCATGGTGATTTAAGGCCAGTCTAAACTATATAGCAAGACCCTATCTCAAAAAAAACAAAGAAAAGAAAGAAAGAATGAACAAATGAAAGAAGAAGGGTCAGTGAGTCAGGGAGCACAGGTGACTGACTGCTACAAACAGGAAAATTTCAGGGGATTCTCCCCTGATGTCCAGAAGGAAGCAGAGTCCTCACAACACCAGGATTCTAATTTGAGAGACATAAGTGTTAGACTCCCTGCCTCCTAAACTGTTAGACAACTGGTTCCTGTTATTTTTAAGCCCCTGAATTTATAGTAGTTATAGTAGCTTTAAAAAACATCAACACACCAGGACCTCTTCTGACTCCACCTTTGGGAACGTCTTGGTTTACTTCTGGTTTCATCTTCCACTTGGAGTCACTGGACTCCAGGGCCATCGACTTCTCTCTTTGTCTCCCAGACTGTCAGGACAACATTCAGGACCCACTTTTCTCACCATATGTGGGAAATGCTTGCCTGTTCCTCAGATCTTTTTGTTGTTTTTAGTTCCTCTAGCCTCTTATTTATTTGGTGTTCCGTTGTGAGATGGGATCTCACTATGTAGCTCAGACTGGACTTGTGGACTCAAACTTGCTAAGACTGGCCTTGAACTCATAATCCTCCTGCCTCAGCCTCCCAAGTGCTGGGATTACAAACATGTGCCATCATACTTGGCTTCATGTTAACTCTTGATGCATTCTTTCCTAGCATATTTTTAGCCTAAGTTTCTGAGTATTTGTTTATTTGTTTGTTTAGAATCCCACAAAATCCAGTTGGGCTATTCAGAGTCACTCTTATTTGCTGTCAGTATGTGGCATGTTTCTCCCTTCTCTCATGGGACCACTGAAAAATGCTGAATGCCCTTGGTGGGCACAGAAAGGGGCATCAGGTAAAGTCCTGGGCCCTTGCCTTTGGGGACCCCCAGAGGCCCTGGTGCCTTTGTGGGTCCTCAGCTCTCTAGCAGACAGTAAAGCACCCACAACACAACTGTCTTCTGCCTCTGCACTCAGGATATATCCGCGAGGGCTTCCTGGCAGTGCAGCATGCCGTGGACAGAGCCATCATGCACTACCATGCCAACGCCTCAGCACGCCAGCTCTTCCAGAAGCTCACAGTGATCGCAAAGAGGTTCCCATTCCCCCCATTTATCTCAGACCCCTTCCTCGTTGCCATCCAGTACCAGCTTCCCCTGCTGCTCATGCTGAGTTTCACCTATACATCCCTCACCATCATCCGGGCTGTGGTGCAGGAGAAAGAGAGAAAACTGAAGGTAACCCTCCTCAAGTGGCTCTCTGGCATCTTAGCAAGTCAGTTCTGGGGATCGTGCTGCCATGGCAGTGTGCTTCAGGTTCCCTCGGAAAAATTACACTTATTTTGAGCTAGCATCCTCCCTGTGAGCTAGAGCCTCAAAAGCCAGAGCACAGGGTAGTCGGTTGCTCACTGTGACTCCAGCCCTCTTAGCTTCCTTGAAATCAGTTGGTATGTGTGGGAACCTACAACCTTGTGAAGCACCTTAGGTTATGTGCTGAACACAAGGTCTGATGTTGACACCGGACTTGTGTTGCAAGAGCCTCAAGGTATCGAGCATATGCAGTGTGCCTGGTCACAACTGAGCTGTGCCAGAAGTGTAATGTGCACGTTGATTTTAGAGACAGTACAAAAGTGTAATTGATCCCATTTTTATATGTTGAAAACAGGATATAAGGATTACACTTTAGATATATAAGTAGAATATTCTAGTATTGAGGTTATTTTACTTGTCTCTTTCCATGTTTGATGTGGCTGTTATAAAACTTAAAGTTACACATGTGGCTTGCCTTCTTCACTGGATGTTGCAGTTATAAGGACTATATCAATAGAGAAAATATTCAATCACCTAGCTGAATGGGAATATAATCAACATTGCATATAGATCAAGGGAAGCCACAGTTATAGACGGGCTTACATAAACATGGGAAATCACAAAGCATGCCAAAGGCCACTAAAGTCATAACCTGACTTGATGAAGAACAACTAAATCAATAGTGTTACCTCTATACTCATACCAACAACATTCCTTTGACCTAGAACTTATTTGCATTGTCTCCTCTGGAAATGCCCCCAGTCCTAGTGGCATGACACTTAGAATATTCTTTTTTTTTTTTTTTTGAGACAGTGTCTTGCTTTGTAGTTCAGGCTGGCTCTGAGCTTACTACGTAGCCCAGGCAAGCCTTGAACTCACAGCAGTCCTTCTGCCTCTGCGTCCTGAGTACTGGGATTACAGGTGTGAGTCACAAAGCCCCACACTGTGGTATGTGGTACTGATTGCTGGTGGGCATGAGTCACTATGCCCGGCATTGTGGTATGTGGTTTCCAGAGATTGAACTCCAGACCTTGTGTTTATAAGGCAGATGCTGGAACCACTAAGCTAAATCCCCGGCCCAACACTTAGAATATTCTTGAACCTGTAGTGGTTGGAGGTTTTAAACTGCTGCAGACAGGAAGCTGGGAAATGCCAGGAGTCAGTGACCTGTTTGGGTGCCTTAAAGAATACTGATAAGATGAACATAAATAAATGATGGCAATGTTGAGATAGTTAGCAGTAGTTCAGATACACCAGTCACACAAGTGGGCAGAATATTACATGCTTATGGAGTGTGAATGAGGGATTTATGTGAGACCATTATAGGTCATCTTTTTATTTCCCTGAAAGTTTGAATTGTGCATAAGCAAGGGTTGGAAAATCAACTATCTAGCCCCATCCTAGCATGTAAGAGTCAGCTAATCAATCCTAGTCCCCTCCAGTAGCCCAGTGGCCTCACTTAAACTGGGGAGCTGAATTTTTCACTGTACCTAATTTTAGTTAAGTTGAAATAGCCACATGTGGCCACTGGCTATCATTGGGTAGTGCAGCTTCAGATGCCCATGACTCCCCATCAATGTTGGTCAGTGGAGGAGCTGAGCTTATTCATCACACCTTCTAAGGCTTGGTTTGAGTCAGGGAAGGGTAGTGTGGTCAGAGCCACACCTAATATTGCCCCTGATGCTTCCAATGAGGAGTGCCCTTCCTCAGATTCTGGCCCTTCCTTTCAGAACAGTCAAAGGCAAAGTAATGGATGATATCTCTAGCTTCTAAACCTCACAGCCACACTCTGACCTGATGCCGTGACTCAAAGCCCAGGAGCCTGAAGTTTGTGGTTGACAATTTACAGGATTTTTCTAATAAAAGGGAGGAGTCAGCCTGAACATCTGAAGAGCAGAGCTAGTACTACATAAGAGTTGAACACACACACAGGGAGTTTGGAATTGCCCCATAGAACACAAGGGCACCCCTGAAGGACTTTGAGAGAATTTTCCAACTTAATTAAGGTCTACTGGATACATGTGTCAGGTTCTCCAGAGGGACAGGCAGAAAATGGGATATATTAGAATGACAGGGTTTAGCGTGCTCAGTGAAGAGACAGTCTTGGCAGTATCATGAGGGAGAGTCAAGCCACTGCCAGGAAAATGGCAGGGACACACCATGACAGGGATCCTAAGAGGGGACCCAGAATGGCCTACCAGATGGGGTGGCTTTAAGACTGGAAAAGGTAGGAGGGAGAAGATTCCTCACTCTACACGCAGGGCTGAGCTTTTGGTTAAGGGCTGCTGTGACACCCAGGTCTGGGCCTTCTGCCTTCCAGCCCACTTGTGCTGCCTAGTCCAGGCTTGTGGTCCACAGCACAGGCATCCTGGTCCTCTTCCTGGTCCACTGACACCCCCCACCTGTCTACACAAATATGTACCCCTGGGGAGATGTGGCCAATGGCCTGCAGGTGTGATGCTTTCCGTCCCTCACAGGAGTACATGCACATGATGGGGCTCAGCAGCTGGCTACACTGGAGCGCCTGGTTCCTCATGTTCTTCCTCTTCCTCCTCATCGCAGTTTCCTTCATGACACTGCTCTTCTGTGTCAAGGTGAGTGTCACTTTGACGAGGGCTCTGAAGAAAAGAGGATGCAGAAACCCAGTGTTCAGGCTGGGATCTGCTGTTGGCATGGATCCTCTCATGGTCACTGACCATGGGTCAAATCTCTCCTGAGCAGAGGTCAGCAGGGCTTCCCACTGGCTGAGGCAAGGGCTCCTGCTGTCCCCAGCAACATCTCAATGAAATAAATGTTTAAACTCCTCCTGGTCCTTCTTGACCTTTCCTGCTCCAACACACCACTCTATTGGGTGGCCTGTCTTTCAGGTGAAGAAGGATGTTGCGGTGCTGTCAAGCAGTGACCCCTCTCTGGTGCTGGTCTTCTTGTTGTGTTTCGCCATTTCATCCATCTCCTTCAGTTTCATGGTCAGCACATTCTTCAGTAAAGGTGAGTCTTTTTGCTCCCTGAAGCCAGAAGAATTCATGTTAGATGATCTAAGTCTTGGGAAACTGGGAGGGGGAGTTATACAAGGTTCACAATTAAAGGATATTGATGTAGAGGACCCAGAGACTGGGTTGTCTAGATGGAAGACACTTGAAATGCTGGGGCTGGATGCAGTGAGTCAGACTGCTGTAAGACAGACTCAGAAGAATCCAACACCGTCCTCCACTGGGCCTTGTGGACTCCCCCAGACAGGCACTGGAAAGAGGACAGAACCCAGCATTGGTGTGGGCCACGAAAGAGTCAGAGCAGCTTCGGGTGAAGGGGAGTTGGCAAGAGGCAGGTATGGGCACTGTGTTGAATGCTAAGAGTAGCCAAAAGAAGAGGTTCACCGACTTTATGATTGTAGTTCCATTTGAGGTTATTTCTGCTGTATGAGTTTTGTGTACTATATTTATTCCTCTACTTCTATTTTTTGCTTTTGCTGCTTCCTCAGGTCCTTTTACCTCTGATGGTTTGGAAGATATACATTGTGTTTCTCTTCTTGTAGGGATAACCCTTAGTGTCAAACTTAAATACTTACCTATGAAAGTTTCTAAAGAGGTAAATTAGTGACTTTGTCTAGATTCATCCTAGATATGATTCAATCTGAGCACACACTAAACTCAGTAGCTCCCAAGCTTCCCACTGTGTAGTTTATTTTGTTTTTCTCATAAACACAAGCAATTAGTTAATTTTTTTAGGTTTTTAATTTTGTTTTTATGTTTTGTTTTAGTTTTTTGAGACAAGGTCTCGCTTTGTAGTTCAGTTTGGCCCTGAGCTCACTATGTAGCCCAGGCAAGCCTTGAACTCAGCAATCTTCCTGCCTCTGCCTCCCAAGTGCTGGGATTACAGGCATGAGGCACCATGCCTGGCATTATAATATTTGGTACAGGGATCAACTCTGGACCTTGCACTTGCCAGGCAGGCATGAGAACCACTGAGCTAAAACACTGGCCCTAGTTAATATTTTATATGCATATAAATTCTAAATTTTTTGTGTGGTTTACTTTTTCGGTTTACTTTTTTAGTGTTGAACTTCACCCCTGAGTAGTTCTTTCACTGTAGATCAGTGAATAGTTAATTTTTTTTTATTTCCCAAAAATGTTATTTGCCTCATTAATAAATATTTTAGTTGCATATAGCATTCTCCCTGGGTAGATAGTTTCCTCTGCTCTTGTACAACATTACCTTATTGCCACCTACTACCTATGGTATTGGCATCTGCTGACAGAAGGTGTGTGGCTTTCTTTTTCTTTCTTTCTTTCCTTCTTTCTTTCTTTTCTTTTTTTTTTTTTTTTTTTTTTTTTTTTTTTTTTTTTTTTTTTTTTTTTTTTTTTTTTTTTTTTTTTGAGACAGGGTCTCGCTTTCTAGTTCAGGCTTGCTCTGAGCTCACTATGTAGCCCAGGTAAGCCTGGAACTCAGCAATCCTCCTGCCTCTGCCTCCTGAGTGCTGGAATTACAGGTGTGAGTCACCATGTGGTATGTGGTACTGATTGCTGGTGGGCGTGAGCCACCATGCCCGGTATTGTTGTATGTGGTTACTGAGGATCGAACCAGGAACCTTGCACTTGTTAGGCAGGCACCAGAACCACTGAGCTAAATCTCCAGCCCTGCCTTTCTTTTTCTTATGTATTTCTTTTTTTTTTAATTGAATTCTTTATTGGTACATTTTACATACAGCTCACAATCACACACAACATTGGGGAGTTTGTACCAGTATATGACACAATTCTCAATTTTACCCACATCCCTGCCCACTCACAGCTCCCCACCCCTTATATACATACTCTTATTTTCTTTCAGAATCATATTTATTCTTTCCCCTTTTGGTTTCCACACCAAATTCCCTTTGGATATTTCCTATTTTATAAAAATTATCATACATTCTAGAACTCATTTTCATCTATAGGTTCTCATACCAAAGCACAGATCTGGTATTTGCATATCTGGGATCTATTTATTTCACTTATTAGTGTGTCCTCCAGGTATATCCATTTGCACATAAATGAATGAATCTTGTCATTCTTTATGACAGTAATACTCCATTTTATTAAAAAACCACATCTTTATCCAGTCTCCAGCTGATGGGCATTTGGGTTGTTTCCAAGATTGGGCTATCATGAACTGAGCTGCTATGAACAAGGGTGTACATATGTCTTTCCAATATGATCTTTTAAATTCCTTTGTGTATATTCCTAGCAGGGGAATAGCAGGGTCAAATAGAACCTCTAGTCCTAGTTTTCTGAGGAATCTCCACACAGATCTCCACAATGGTTGCACAAGTCTACAATCCCACCAACATTGGAGAAGGGTTCCTTTCTCCCCACAGCCTCACCAGCATTTATTGTTAGTTGATCTCACAATAGCAGCCATTCTTTGTGGAGTGAGATGAAATCTCAGTGTTGTTTTTATCTGCATCTCTCTAATGACCAATGATGTTGAACATTTCCTCATATGCTTCTTGGCTGCTTTGACTTCTGCCTCTGAGAAGTGCCTGTTCATCTCAGATGCCCATTTTTGAATTGGGTCTTTAAACTTAGACTGATTTGTTTAAGTTCTTTATATATTGTAGATAATAGCCCTTTGTCTGACAAACAGCTAGTAAAGACTTTTTCCCATGTTGTTGGTTGTCTTTTAGTGGTGCCAGTGGTTTCTTTTGCTGTGCAGTAGCTTTTTAGTAGGATGAGATCCCATCTTATGAGTATTTCGTTTTTAAAGACCTGTGTCTTTTCCAGTTAGTATTTTGTCAGTTTCTGATTTTGTTTTTCCTATCATTCTCTTCTTTTAGGCCTTTGCCAGGGCCTGTCAGTCTGTCCTATACATCTATGAACTGTCTTTTAATACTTTAAGAAATCTCTTCCTGGGCCAGAGGATTAGTTCAGTGGTTCCGGCGCCTGCCTCGCAAGCGCAAGGTCCTGAGTTTGATTCCTGGAAACCACATACAATGCTGGGCGTGGAGACTCACACCCACCAACAATTAATACCACATACCACAGTGCCGGGCATGGTGGCTCATGCCTGTAATCCCAGCACTCAGGAGGCAGAGACAGGAGGATTGCTGAGTTTGAAGCTTGCCTGGACTACATAGTGAGCTCAGGGCCAGCCTGAACTACAAAGGGAGACACTGTCTTAAAAAAAAAAAAAAAAAGAAATCTCTTCCTAGCCAAGTATGGTGATACATACCTGGTCCCAGCATTCATGAGGATGATGTGAGAGAATCACTTAAGTCTAGGAGTATGAGAATAGTTTGGGTTCACAGACAAAAATGCCAGTTTCACTGATGAACTTCCTTGGTGGTGCAATAAAAATTATTAATTTTATTAAGTCTTGACTCTTGAATATACAGTAAATCCCTGACTTGTGATCAAGTTCTGTTGTGGGAGAATTATTCATAAGTCAGATTTGTTCCTCAGCCAGCAAAGTGAGTTGTATGTAGTATACCTGCAAAAGTTCGCAACTCAGATGTTTGTAAGTCAGTGACTCACTGTACTTTGTTTTAGCATTGTGCATGACAAAATGGAAGGCACACTTAAAGTATTTGTGCATCATACAGAATGTGATATCTTCAGGAGTAGCATGAGCACAGTTGTTTGAGTTGTCAGCTAAACTAGCCACTTTCTCACACCACACCATTTTTGTCTGAAAGAATGGCCATCAGACTATGTTATTCATACCTCTATAGGGTGTTTTCAAATCCAAGTCTATTTTATCTTAAAAAAGGAAAATCACTGGTAGTTTTATTATCTATCTCATGTCTAATAAAGTCAAACTTTCAAACAAAACATAGAATTTTACAAACTTAAATTTACCACCGTGAGCTTGACAGCTTCCAAATACTTGAAGAGATTTTTATGAGATTGGTGATAATATTGAGAAATGTGATATTTTTGGTATTGTATAATAACATTTGTTAGTTTTTAGAGGATCTACACGACCCCATAAGCAGTATTTTCTAAAGATGAATTCATCATGCTAAATATATTCAAAGTGCAAAGTTCCATTTAAAGTGCAATATAAACCAAAGGTTTTAATATGAGTATGAGATGTTTGCTGGTTAGTTTGATTCCACATGTAGTATGATATCAAAAAAGAATATCCACAAGTGTCTATAAAAACTAATGTAACATTCTTTCTCTGTCTGTTTATCTGAGTGAAGCCCTTTCCTTCTTTTTCTTAATCAAAAACAGATGTAGCAGAAGAATGCAGAAGCAGCTAGGTACATCCAGCATACTCTGTTAAGTCAGACATTACAGGCATGGTAAAAATGTAAATTAATGCTGCTGTTCTTACAGAATTTTAGAAAATGTGGTTGCTTTTCATTTTAAAAGTTTATATTGAGCCAGACATGGTAGTACATTCCTATAATGCCAGCAATCCAGGAGACTGAGATACAAGGATCTCAAATCTGGGGCCCTGTCTCAAAAAAATAAGTTTATATTTATCATGGCTTTATTATTGTTTATTATGTTTTAGTACTGGGTATTGAACCTAGGGCTTCTGCACTTAGCTATATCACCAGTCCCTCCTCTTTTCAGAGTCTGTCACTAAATTACCCACTCTAGGTTCAAACTTGTAATTCACCTTCCAGAGCTCTGAGATCATAAACATGTCCTATCACTCCTGGTTTATTCTTTTAAATTGTTTAAAACTTCAGATATTTGAAGCTGAGTGTAGTAGCATACACATAATCCCAGTATTCAAAAGGTGGTGGCAGGTGGATCACTGCAAGTTGAGACAAGCCTGAGCTAGATAGTCAGCTTTGGGCCATCCTGGACTATATAGTGAAACCCTATTTGAGGAAGAACAAGGAGAAGGTGCAAGAGGAAAAAGATAGGGAGGAAAGGGAAAAAAGTTTTCAATTTTATGTTATTAATTTCTCATAGAGTTAATATAGAGACAGACAGACAGATAGGTAAATCACACATAACAAAAAGCCCTTTGGTGTCTTCAACAATATTTAAGGGTATAAAGTGTACTCCATACATTGTAGGCATGGAGTAATGTAATGTTGTCCCCTGACCTACGTGGTCACTTGCCTTTGTTGGCCCCTTTGCTCACATATCACCTTCTGGAAGCCTTCTTTTTCTTATTCTGTGCTTTGCTGCTCTGTCCCTATGGAACACATTCTATTCTTTACTTCCCTGTTCACTCCCCCTGGAGGCCTGGCTATGTCAGGACAGCAGTTTGCCCTTTTCTGTGTGCAGCCATCTCCCTAGTGCCTGGAGCCGTGTGACACAGACTAGGTGCTCAGTGAGCATCTGATGAATGCCTGAATGAAAGAAGTCATCCATTGCCTGGGAAGACTGGGGGAGGGGCAGGACAAGAATCTAGGATTGCTACCAAGTATGCAGCATCAAGGAGGCACCTCTCTATAGGAAGGGGCTGGAGACACCACGCTGGGTGCCATTCTGGCACCCAGCACCCTAATAAGCACACTGCACACTAATGAAAAGTGACATGCTGCCTGCAACCCCTCTGTGCCAGGACTTGGGGTCCAGGCTTCTTGTGACCAGTGCTACCTGGACAAGTGTCCTGGTGAGTTTGTAGCATGGCCTGTGTTGCTGCTTTCTCCCTGCAGCCAACATTGCAGCAGCCGTGGGTGGCTTCCTATACTTCTTCACATACATCCCCTACTTCTTCGTGGCTCCTCACTACAATTGGATGACACTGAACCAGAAGCTCCTGTCCTGTCTGCTGTCCAACGTTGCCATGGCAATGGGAGCCCAGCTCATAGGAAAATTTGAAGCTAAAGGTGAGTGTTGTTGTTCTCACCAGCTGTTTTTGCTGATTCTTGCCAAGGGAGCATCTTGCATAAACTGTCTCTAGCAGAGAAACTTACCTCAGGTGACAAGCAGGCTCATCAGGACACCTGAAGCCAGAGGGCTTCATCAGCAGAGAGGCCCTAAGTATGTCTGGCCTCTGTGGTGGTCCTCAGCATCTGCCTTCCGGGGACTTCTGCATATTATCCTGGCTTTATTGGTAGGAAAGAAATATAATCTACCTTCGGAAGGACTGGACCGGGCTCATGTAACACAGTCTCAGTCCTTCCTTCTCCAGATATTCTCTTTGCTAGGCCAAATGCTCTCATTTCTTCCAGATGTATGACTTGGTCTATTTGTGCTGCTATCACAAAACACTCAAAACTGGTAACTTATAAAGAATAAGGACTTTTTTTCTCACAGTTCCAAAAGCTGGAAAGTTCAAGATCAAAGTGCCAGGAGATTTGGTGTCTAATGAGGTCTCTGCTTCTAGGATGGCACTTTTGGTGTTTCTTACATGCCAGGAAAGCAACCAAGAGCAGTTTGTCATGCATGCCCACTTTTGGTTCATTCAGGAGGATTCCCTTCCCAATACTGTTGTCCTGGGTATCAATTCCAACACTTGAATTTTTAGGTGAAATATTCAAACCATAGTACTATACAATACATAGTTATTATGACTTTCAAAGCTCTGGATCCCTGGAAGGAAGGGAGTAATCACAGGAATATCTAGTATCTTTAACTGTAACCTTTTTATCAGTTGTCAGTGTCTTCCAGCACTTTAGCATTTTAAATATGTATGCTTCCATATTTAGTAGTGTGCTAATAAAATGTAGATTTTTTTGCATGAGCAGACCCTTCCAGGGTTCAAATATTTTTTAAAATGCCAGTTCCAAAGCTATAGGACACCCTCCTCCCTTTTTTATTTTCAAAAATAAACACATCTCTAGGTGTTGGAAAATGAACATTTACCAAGCTTAAAGACAGCCACTTTCATGTAGGGCCCTCAGGTCTGCAGAGCCTGGCTGCTCAGGTCAAAGTCTGTATGGACTATGATGTTGGCAAACCATGAGCTCCATTGAAGTGAGATTTATGTATGTCTTTCAGCTTTAAGAAAGATATAAATGTGCATCCATTCACTCTGGCCTTTCCCAAATCATATGTGTGCATGTGTGGGATCATATGTGTACATAAATGTATATATGTGTATGTATGCGTGTGTTTATACATGTCAGCAATTAAATGTGAACTGATCTAGGGCCAGGAATTTAGCTCAGTGGTTTCGGCATCTGCCTTGCAAGTCCAAGGGCCTGAATTTGATCCCCGGTAACTATATACCTTAATGCTGGGCATAGTGACTCATGCCCACCAGCCATCAGTAGCACACACCACAGTGCTGGCATGATGGCTCACACTTGTCATCCCAGCACTCAGGAGGCAGAGGCAGGAGGAGTGCTGAGTTTGAGGCTTGCCTGGGCTGCATAGTGAGGTTAGGGCCAGCTTGAACTACAAAGCAAAACCTTTTCTCAAAAAACAAAACAAAAAGTTACCAGACTTGTTACAGATCCAAAAAGGGAATTGTCACGCCAGCTTTGTAGCAACACACAGGCAAATGTGCACACATGTGCTGTCTGGGCCACGGGGTCTCCAAGCTCTCCCAGTCTGCCTGATTTTGAGCAATTTCTGGTATGTCCCCAGGCACAGGCATCCAGTGGCAAAACCTCCTGAGTCCTGTCAATGTGGATGATGATTTCTGCTTTGGGCAAGTGCTAGGAATGCTGCTGCTGGACTCTGTGCTCTATGGCCTGGTGACCTGGTACGTGGAGGCTGTCTTCCCAGGCCAGTTCGGTGTGCCTCAGCCTTGGTACTTCTTCCTCCTGGTGAGTCCTAATAGCTTGCTCAAGTGGGGCCACCTCTGTGGAGAGTGGGAATGTCCCTGACACTCATTTGATGCCTGCATGAACCTTGGATAGAAAACTTTGCCCTATGTATGTGTCCTGATGGACCTTGGAACTGGTTCTGAAAGAGATAAAGACTTATTCCTCCTACCCCTGGTCTGAGATGAAAGGGCTTCCAGGCCTCCAGCCTTAGGACCAATGCTTTCAGTCTTCACTGTTGGCCACCTTGTTGATAAAAAATGTTGGATTTTCTGCCATAGAACAATATAGGTTTGTTTGTTTGTTTGTTTGTTTGAGACAGGGTCTCACTTTGTAGTTCAGTTTGGCCCTGAGCTCACTAGGTAGTCCAGGCAAACCACAAACTCAGCAATCCTCCTGACTCTGTCTCCCAAGTGCTGGTATTACAGGCATGGTTCACCATGCCCATGTGGCATGTGGTACTGATTGCTGGTGGGCGTGAGTCACCATGCCTGGTATTATTGTTGTGGCTACCAGGATCGAATCAGGTATCCAGCACTTGCTAGGCAGGCGCCAGCACCACTGAGCCAAATCTCCAGTCCAACAATACAGTTTTTAAAGTGATCCCATTATTGGAATATATAGCACTTCCCATTGCCAGAGAGGAGCGTCATTGGCACTCCAGCAGTGCTTCTTCTTGTCCTGTGCACTGTTAAGTGGGACTCACAGAGGCAGATGTAACATGCATAGATTTGATTCATGAAAAAGGTCCACATTGTTGGCTCAGGGTGGTGGAGGACTTGCCTAACATGATCAAGCCCTAGGCTCAATTCCAGGCATGGGAAAAATAAAAATAGAAATGAGACTATACTATAAAAAAATGCTTGAAACTTTTTTAAAAAAAAAATCTGTAGTACATCTTAGATTGTTAGGGGGAGTACTGGGGACTGAACCCAGGGCCTTCTTCCTGAGCTGTATCTCAGCCCTTTTAAAATTCTTTTTTTATTTTTTATTTTTTGGACAGAATCTCATTAAATTACTAGTTACCCAGACTGGGATCTAATTTATGATCCTTCTACTGTAGCTTCTACACATGTTGGGAGTATAGGCACAGGCCACCACATCCAGTTTAGATACCTCAAATACATATATAGGTTTATCTATTAGTTTTAATTTTTATCTAAAGATATTTATAGATCTTGTTTATTCATAAATATATTTAATTATAAACCTTTTTTTTTTTGAGACAGGGTCTCGCTTTGTAGTTCAGGCTGGCCCTGAGTTCACTATGTAGCCCAGGCAAGCCTTGAATTCAGCAATCCTCCTGTCTCTGCGTCCCGAGTGCTGGGATTTACAGGTGTGAGCCACCACGCCCGGTGCTTTTCTTTTCTTTTTTTGAGACAGGGTCTCGCTTTGTAGCTCAGGCTGGCTCTGAGCTCACTATGTAGCTCAGGCAAGCCTTGAACTTAGCAATCCTCCTGCCTCTGCCTCCTGAGTACTGGGATTACAGGCATGAGCCACCATGCCTGGCACTGGGGTATGTGGTACTGATTGCTGGTGGACAAGAGTCACCAAGTCTGGTATTGTATGTGGTTACTGGGGATCGAACTCAGGACCCTGTGCTTGCTAGGTGGGCACCAGAACCACTGAGCTAAATCTCTGCCTGTAATTATATACCTTTTATGACTACAAAATATGCATTTCACATATATTAACACATAATAGCTCTCTATTGACAGGTGAGAGCCACCTCTTGCTCTCCCCCCCACCACCAGGGATTGAATTCAGAGTTGTTCTACCACTGAGCTACATCTACAGATGTTTTAAAATTTTAGAACAGGGTCCCAGTATGTTGCCCAGTCTAACCTTGAACTTGAAATCCTTCTGCCTCAGCTTCCTGAACTCCTGAATAGCTGGAACTACAGGTGTGAGTCCCTGTACTTGGCTATATGTTTTCTTTTTTTGATTCAGTAAGTACTTGTCAGGTGTCCCTTGTTATATTTCATCAGATCTAAGGTGGTATTTTGTAATTGAGATGAATTCTAATCTCAAAATCACTTTAGATATGAGAAATGTGTCCCTCAAAACCAATGAGATATAGTATTCCATACATTGTGAATACACAGGGAAGAGAGGTGCAGGCTGGTAAGTCCCCAACGCTCAGCCTGCCCTCCAGAGCCCCCTGCCCACTCTGTCATTTCCACAAGGTTTCCCTCGGGTTGGAGTATTGAAATTGATGGCTGTATTCCAACCCTTAGTTCAGTGCTTGTCACTGTGGTAACTGAGAATGCATAGAAAGAGGTCTGGTCTCATTGCTGGTCATGAAGCCATGTGTGGCTTGAATAAGAAAACAGGTAGTGTGGAGATTTAGCTCCTTTCCCTTTGGGGCTGAATGTCACTCTGGGATGGAACATTCGGTAACATTTGTTCAGCTCTGCTTGGTGTTTTGTGCCTATAATCCCAACACTCTAAAGGTTGAGGTAGAAAGACCACAAGTTCAAACTCAGCATGGACAACTTACTGACTTAGCAAGACCCTGTCTCAAAATAAGAACAAAAAGGGCCGGAAATTTAGCTCAGTGGTTCCGGCATCTGCCTAGCAAGTACAAGGTCCCTGGTTCCATCCCTGGTAACCACATACAACAATGCCAAGAATGGTGACTCGCACCCATCAGCAATCAGCACCACATACCACAGGGCCAGGCGTGGTGGCTCATGCCTTTAATGCCAGCACTCGGGAGGCAGAGGCAGAGGCAGAGGCAAGAGGATTGCTGAGTTCCAGGCTTGCCTGGGCTACATAGTGAGCTCAGAGCAACCCTGAACTACAAAGTGAGACCCTGTCTCAAAAAAAAAAAAAAAGAACAAAAAGACTAGGGATGTAGCTCAGTGCAAAGGCCCTGGATTTGTTTCTTAGTACTGAAGGCTAAAAACAAAAACCAAACAAACAAACAAAAAAACCCAAACAATTCTCTCTTCACATTAATGTCATCATTAACACACTCCTTTTCCTCTTTCACCTCTGAGGTGATATTCACATCAAGCCTATGAATGATTGTGGCGCCCATTTGCCAGATTAAGAAGCTGAGGCTTAGACTTTCCAGGAATAGCTGAGACAGGGGCTGCTAGAGGACTCACTCTGAGGAGCATCCCCTTTGCCTCTGTGCTCTTGGAGATTAGCTGAGCCATGTTGCTGTCTGTTTCATGTGTCAGCATTTGTTCTGTTGGCCACGAACAAAATGGACTGACACACATAACTGACACATGTCTGCCTCCATCCCAGCCATCTTACTGGTGCGGGAGCCCAAGGATGGTTGTAGGGAAAGAGGAGGAGGACAGTGACCCCGAAAAAGTGCTCGGGACTGAGTACTTTGAAGCTGAGCCTGAGGACCTGGTGGCTGGGATCAAGATCAAGCATCTGTCCAAGGTACCACCTCCCGGTGGGGGCACAGCAAGAGAACATGGGAATTGGCTGGTCTTGCAGCACCCCCATGCTTTCTCTAGCCTCATTCTTTCCCAAGCACCTGATGAAGGATGGTAGGGGTCCCTCAGCCAATCCACACACATTTCCAGCACACAGACCACCTCTCTGTGTCACTCCTATTGCCCAGCACAGGACCAGACTTAGGGTGATATGAAAGAATATGCAGTCACATCTGTGCCTTCCTCCAACTTCTCATTACATGCTCTGCTGTGCTATATTGGGTGCCATAGTGGGACATGTCAGTGGGAAGGGAGAACGGAGATCCACAGCCTGTACCCCTCTGCATGCTGATTGGCTCTGGGCTTGCCTTGTGAGACACTAAGGCCACATTCCATGAGAGGAAGGCCGCTGAAGACCAAGGAAAGTCCAGTGCAGCCCTCTGCCTCACCTGCAGGTCTTCCAAGTGGGCACTAAAGAAAAGGCAGCCGTCAGGGACCTGAACCTGAACCTGTATGAAGGGCAGATTACCGTTCTGCTGGGCCACAACGGGGCAGGAAAGACCACCACCCTGTCCATGCTCACAGGTGAGGGGCAGATCCATTACACCTGTGGCTGACAGGCCCTCCCTCAGCACTGTTGCATGCCAGTCTGGCCCTGTTCCCCACACAGCTTTCAGCCTTTCCCAACCCTAAAACCTGAGATGTTCTCATACCCCGCAGAGCCTCACCCACACAGCCTAAGGGGTCATACAGGGCACCTTGTGTCATCCCAAGCTTCTTTTCATGAGTGCTCGAACCTAGTGGCATCAGTAAAAGCAACCATGGTAAAGTCCCAAGCCACTCAGTGCTGGTCTACCTCATACTGATAACCGTTTGGTCACAAACCATCTTTCGAGACTCATGTCTGGTGTGTCGCACCCAGCTCTGCAGTGGCTCTTCATCTTCCTGAGTACTGAGAGCAATTAGTAGCCAGGTCCAGATCTGAGGTGGGGTCTTGTGATAATGATTCATTCAGTGCCTGTGCACATTTGTATGTGCAAGTATGTGTGTTTCTGACAAGCTTGTGTGCCCTGTGGCAGGGCCATGTCCCTGTCCCTCTTGTTCCCCACTACTCAGGTGGACATAGCCCACCACAGTGGTGATGAGAGATTCCTGGCACTCTCCCTCACTCAGGGTCCTTTAAAAAATGAAGGGAACCTGGTGATAAGCAAGATTTTCACGCTGAATTTCGGGGTCTTCTGCTTGACTCCAGGACTCTTCCCCCCTACCAGTGGACGTGCCTATATTGGTGGGTATGAAATTTCCCAAGACATGGTTCAAATTCGGAAGAGCTTGGGCCTATGCCCCCAGCATGATGTCCTGTTTGACAACCTTACAGTTGCTGAACATCTTTGCTTCTATGCACAGGTGAGTTCATAGATGACAGGGACTTGTAGGTGGTGGTGGTTCCATCACTTACGTGTGACACTAGCCTGCAAGCAAAGCAAAGTCTGTTTGATGAGCTCTTCTGCCAAAACCAGAGTAAGGTGCATTAGCAAGCAGAATAGTTTGAGATAACATTGTCAAGCTGGGCTGGGTAAGCTTCCATCAACAGCACTGCCTCATCTTGCCTTGTCCCCTGCCATTTCAGCTGAAAGGCCTGTCTCACCAGAAATGCCCTGAAGAAGTCAAGCAGATGCTGCACATCCTCAGTCTGGAAGACAAAAGAAACTCACTGTGCAGATTCCTGAGTGGAGCCATGAAGCGCAAGCTCTCTATTGGCATCGCTCTCATTGCAGGCTCTAAGGTACAGAGTAACGGGCCCAGTACCACAGGGTATGTCCCCATATACAATGGACAAATAGAAGGCAGCAGTTCCTGGGGGCTTTGGGTTCTAGAACTCAAGCCACTCCAGTCAACTCAAGCTGTGCAGGCCTCCAGTACAGCCAACCCGAGACAGTTCTGCCATCACCACGAGATGTGCTTCTGCTCCCCAGGTATTGATGCTAGATGAGCCCACCTCCGGAATGGATGCCATCTCCAGGAGGGCCATCTGGAACCTGCTTCAGCAGCAGAAAAGTGACCGCACCATTTTGTTGACCACCCACTTCATGGATGAAGCAGACCTGCTGGGGGACCGCATTGCCATCATGGCCAAGGGCGAGCTGCAGTGCTGTGGGTCCTCCCTGTTCCTCAAGCAGAAATATGGTAAATATGGTGGGTGGCAAGTGGCGGCAGAGAGCCTCTATCCCACAGCAGAGTTAGTGCCACCTTTCCTGTGCTGTGGGAACTGCCCACTATGGAGCCTTGGTGACAGGCCCTGAAGTTAGCAGAGAGAGGCTTTCTCTTCACTTCCTGTTCTGTCACCCTGGTAGAGGGCACAAGTGAAAACTAAGGAGTGTGTGGGTCACAACATCTGGATGGTTGGACTCTGTTTCAGACATGACTAGAGCTCCGAAAAGCAGTGGTCTCTGGAGAGGCCACACACACTTGGTGTCCTAGACCAGCCCAAGACAGGGGGTAGAGACCCAGGTCAGGTCCCATTTTTACAGGGTACATGTAACTTCCCTAGTGAAGATTGTCACCTGGTCCAGTATGGCCCTGGTGTGCCATCTACTCCAGTACCAAAGACACAAATGAGCCTTTCTCTTTAGAAGCTCCCACTTCTGTTCTACTGGGTTACCAGTGGCCAGAACACAGCCCCAGAGTTCCCCAGTGTGCCACTAGCAGACTGGAGAAAGACTAGTAGGGACATCCTTTTCTTGGATAGTCAGGTTTTAGAGAACAAGGAGCCATCTGTGCCATAGCCTTGAGAATGTCACTTGCTACTTCCCGGCTGGCTGCCCAGTATCCTTGTCTGAATGTGATAGTTCCTGCAAAGTGATATTGGGTTGGAAATGAGAGCAGGGGTCTGATGAGTGTGATACAGTTGGCAGCTCCTGATCTTTTTAAATTTCTTCCTATGAAATAGTGTTAATCCTGCAAAGATGATACCCTCAAACACTCATATTATTACTCATGTTGGTTCCCTCTCATGGTAGTTGTACCATCTAGAAGGCTCTGGTTTCCACAAGTGCTCCATACTATATTCAGCATCCCAGGTCCCTCACAGCTCTCCCCAGCTAGGGTTTGGTAGGCAGGAGCCAAAGATAGCATAGAGGAACCCTGAGATGTGTCTGTCCTGGCTCACTTGCCTCTGGCTTTCCAGCTTTTTTCCATGAAATGACCTGACATGAGCCCCATTGAAGGCAGGAAGAAAAGTGAGGGGACAGCTAAAGGACTTCATGCCTAGCCCATGTGTTCCAGGCGCTGGTTACCACATGACACTAGTGAAGGAGCCACATTGCAACCCCAAAGCCATCTCCCAGCTGGTGTACCACCACATCCCCAATGCCACTCTGGAAAGTAATGCTGGCGCTGAGCTGTCCTTTATTCTTCCCAAGGAGAGCACACACAGGTATGTGTCCTAGAAAGATGAGTACACAGGTATGCCTTCCAGGTAATACACAGGTGCAAATCTGAGAGGGGACCTCCATGCTCAGTCACCTACTCTGTCCTCTCTGGGTTGGCCAGGGGCATCCCTTAGCTCCTGGGCCATGGATGGTCAGCCCATAGGAATGTTTGGTTGGATTCAGGAAGATGGGCCTCCCAGGTGGGCCTGGGAGAAGTGTAACTTGTTCCTGAGATGATGAGATATACCTGACTCTTCAGTGGCATTCAGTGGCTATATGCCATTTTTACTCAACACAGGGATCCCTCTGATGGAATTAAATATGCTATAGCCAAAAGTCAGAATGATCTGTGGAACTGGAACTTGCATTTGAACACAAGTTTTGAATAAGTACGACTTTCTGATCTCCAGATTTGAGACAAGATGTTTGTCTCATCAGTCATACACAAGGGAAGCCCTTCTCAAATATGGTACTAGCAGGCAAGGTGTGGCAGTCATAGCAAGCTACTGAGGGCCCTGAGCCAGCCCTAAAGGCCTCTTCTGCCAACCTTTATCCTCCTCTGGTTGGGCCGTGAGGAGGGGTACAGGGTGCGCTGCCAGCCAGCCTCGAAGAGTGCAGGTCAGTCAGGCTGGGCTACCGTGGAGAATGAAGACAATGTAGATCCAAGACAGACCTACACTCTACTTTCTTCATCAATAGAATATGCAAGTGCTATAGATTCTTCACTTTCTATGTACCATGGTCTACTTACGGAGATGATATTAAACAACCAACCTTCTAATTCTCAGATCAATATAAAGAACAAGATTCAAACTGAAAGAAATGACTATGGCAGTGAAACAGATTTTTATGGATTTCTGTCTAACATTTTGGAAGAACAAATCACAGCCATATTTTCCTGAAGGGAACTGCTCCTCTTATTTAAAATCAGTTTAGCTGATGAATATGAGCAGATTTGTAGATCACCATGACTTCTTAACAGAAAGCAAAAGACCACTAGACACAACTATTTCTCAACAGGGTTTTTATAGTGCTGAATCCATGTCAGCAGGGTTTTTTGTTTTTTGTTTTGAGGCAGGGTCTCGCTTTGTAGTTCAGGCTCGCTCTGAGCTCACTATGCAGTCCAGGCAAGCCTGGAACTCCGCAATCCTTCTGTCTCTGCCTCCCAAGTGCTGGGATTATAGGTGTGAGCCACCACGCCTGGCACTGTGGTATGTGGTATTGATTGCTGGTGGACGTGAGTCTCCACGCCCAGCATTGTATGTGGTTACCGGGGATCAAACTCAGGACCTTACACTTGCGAGGCAGGCGCCAGAACCACTGAGCTAACCCTCCGGCCTGTCAGCAGGGTTTTTATAGTGATGAATCCATATCTGCGTTATAGTAATATCACACAACAACAAAAAATAGAACTCTATCATGGGTGATTTACTGGTTTAGATCTGGATGGACAATAGATATATCCCTCACAGAGTTATCATTCTATTACAATATTCAGACAAATGATACAGGTAAGGCAACATTCCAAGAATATCCATTTATCAAGAACTGTCTTACACCACAGACTTGTCTGTCTGATATCATGAAAGAATTAGGAATCAATACTTGGCCTTATGTAAGAGATAAAATATTTGCTAAAGCAACATTACAATGAAAATTTCTTTCCATATTTAGAAATACAGCAAAAATGAAGGTTGTTGTAGATAGCCAGAGTATGTTCATCTCACTAAGGCTAAGCTTAATAAATGTTCAAGTGCTCGCTTCGGCAGCACATAGACTAAAATAAGTGTTCAAATTTTAGTGTCCAAGATGGTAAAAAATTATCCAGTGGCACACCTGAGACACCAACTGTAGAAATAGATTCCTATACAAAGTTATTTCAGATTAAATTAGCAAATCAGAAAAATGGAGGACATACTATCAAACCAGCAGAATTTCATATTTCTAAAAACCACACTAACTCTGGCAGAATAACAGACTGCAAAGGCAATAGAATTTGACTTAAAGTCAGAATATAAACTAAAACCTCGTGTAGTTTATCCAGTTAATATTGATTTTAGTACTGTCACAGAAAAGCAACAATTTCCTCAATCTGAATCCCCAAATTCCAAGTATTCTAGAGTAGTGAATTTATTATCAAACTCAGCAACATCTACAGGATGTATCAGTTTAAACAGACCAACTTGGATGAATGTTCACATAAAAAATAACACTGCTGGGCCAGAGGGTTAGCTCAGTGGTTCCGGTGCCTGCCTCGCAAGCGCAAGGACCTGAGTTCGATCCCTGGTAACCACATATAGTGCTGAGCATGGAGACACGCCCACCAACAATCAACACCGCATACCACAGTGCCGGATATGGTGGCTCACGCCTATAATCCCAGCACTCGGGAGGCAGAGACAGGAGGATTGCTGAGTTCGCGGCGGCTTGCCTGGGCACCATAGTGAGCTCAGGGCCAGCCTGAACTACAAAGCGAGACCCTGTCTCCAAAAAGCAAAAACAAACAAACAAACAAACAAAAATAACACTGCTATTCTTTGTCAAAATCAAGGTAACTTGGGCCGGAGGGTTAGCTCAGTGGTTTCGGTGCCTGCCTCGCAAGTGTAAGGACCTGAGTTCGATC
>PVIC010012476.1:0-39626 GCA_004025085.1 Thryonomys swinderianus
CCCTGCAGCTTAATTTTCAATCCTAAAGAACATTCCCTAAGGTCTTGAAATGTATTCTTACACTATTTCCATTAATTGTTCTGAATTTTACTTTTATATTTCTCTAATGAACTCCTAACTATAGGACTTTCTACTCTTTCATGAGGAAGATCTAAACCTCAATTTCTTATACCAAAGAAAAAGGAGAAGGAAAAGACAGAGGGAGAACAACAACAACAACAAAATGGAGGTCCTAATGTTTATTGAGCTATTAATATTTTTTAAACACATGCTCTCATTTAGGTTCTATTGTTATCCTAATTTTATAAACAAAGAGAGAGACTTACCATGGTTAAATAATCGTCCTGAAATAACACAGTCACTAGGTGGCAGATCCAGACATATATGTTCTTATCAATTTGTGGACTGCTTCTCACTTGCTCTTGGAATATTGTATCAAAGGTATTATAAAAATGTACCATATAAGTTTTAGAAATAAGATTAATGCCAAAATTATCAAGTACTTGAATTTAAAGGAACTCATAAGAGTTCGTGAAATAATGGATCCAAGCTGGGGTAGATCATTCAGAAAAGGAACCAACATGTAAGAAGGTATGGTGGCATGGAAGAGGATGAGGAGGAGGATTCTCGGGTCAGAAGCATAGCAGAAACACCATTCAGCTTCTCCAACTTCAAACCAGAATATATTGTTTTTACTGATAAATATATGTTTCCAGATAATCACCTCTACTATCCTGTCTTATGAAGGAATAAAATCAGCTTTTGAATTTTAAATTCAATAATATTAAGTATTGGATGATCATACATGTATAACAAAGAATGAATCTTCTTCCATGAATAAAATTCACTAACTTACCAGGTGACAAAAGCATAATTCACTCCAATGATGATATAGGCAAATGCATAATGCCAACAAAAGCAAATGGCAAGAAACATCACGTTATCGTGATCTGTCAGATCCCATGCTGGACCTCCACTAGGGGGATATAGGATAAAACCAACCTAAAATCGAGACAAAAAAGCACATATTAAATAATCCAAATTTTCAAACATAATACATTTTAAAATGTTTGATAAAAATATCCCAATTTTTTATCCCAATTGGGATAAAAAATCCCAGTCTGAGGTATCTCAGATAAAACATTGGTTCTATTTCCTATTTTAATAATATAGACAATATCTACCAAATTATATATTTGAAAAACTATTAAAAGAGTAGTTAATTATCAATTTTCAAAACACAAATAGTATTTAGTCTATTTTGAACTTTCAAAATGCCCTACATTCCTACAGGGTGGCACTTTGCTATGTCGAAACCAGAGCAAAAATATTTTAAAATTAATGAGTGTACAAAATAACATAGTTAAGTAGGAAAACACAGAAATTTTTTTTCTACAATCAGAAACAAGAAAACGATATCTGCTTTCAGATTTCTCAACAAAAACCTTAAAGACTGGAGAATTTGAAATGAAGTTTTTCAAGTCCTAGAAGAAAACAGTTTCCAGGCCAGATTAGTATATCCAGCAAAATCATGCTTTAAAAGTGACAAATAAATAAAAATCTAAGAAGAAAAAAAAATTCATGACCACAAAACAGTCAAGGGAAATTAAAATAGTCAAGGTAATTTAAACACAGAGAGGACAAAATTATGAAAGAGCCCAAACAAATACATTTAATTCTAACTGCAAGATTAATTGAAGTAAAGAAAAGTAGAAAGGAGTCATCACAGAAAAATAATAGAGTGATAAGAATTGGTAAATACCTTTTAGTAACAATGATTAATGTAAATGGTGTTAACTCATCAATGAAAAGACACTGACTAGCTCAGTGGTGCTGCACCTGCTTGGCAAGCACAAAATCCTGAATTAGATATTCATACTAGAAAAAGAAAAAAATGAGTCTGACTAGTAGATTGGGTTAAAAACCAAATCTTGACCATATGTTGTTTTGAAAAGAGTCATTTCTCTTTAACTGTCAAAGCTAATACATGAGTTTAGCATGTTGCAAACACATAGACTGAACATAAAAGGAAGGAAAATGAAATCCCATCTAACTGGAGCGCAAAAGAAACCAGGCATAACTATCTTAATTCCAGACAAAGTGTGCTTCAAAAATGGTGAGAGCCGGGTGTGGTGGCTCACACCTGTAAGCCTAGCACTCGGGAGGCAGAGACAGGAGGATTGCTGAGTTCGAGGCTTGCCTGGGCTACATCAGGGCCAGCCTGAACTACAAAGCAAGACCCTGTCTCAAAAAAAAAAAATAGTGAGAAAAGACAAATGAAATCACTGCATATTGATAGAGATAAGAACTGTATATATATGCGTTAAATGTCAGCATACCCAATTTCATAAAACAAAAGCTTCTTGATGTAAATAGACACTAGTACAATCATAGTGGGGTCTTTAATACCCCACCCTAACAAATAAGCCAGCTATGCAAAAAATAAACAAATAAATATCAGAGTTGAACCACATCATTGAACAAATTACTTAACCGATATCTAGAGTATTTCATTCAATAGCAGAATATACAGTCTTTTTAGCTGTGTTCAGACTTTGTCCAGAGTAGACCATATGTTTTGCCATGAAGTATTCTTAATAAATACAAAATAACTGAAATAGTTTTTCCCATTTTATCAGATCACTATGGAATGAAACTGAAATTAGAAATCAACAGCAAAAGTACCACAGAACCTATGCATACAATCAGTGACAGAAGAAATTTAAAGGTTACAAACATGAAGTGACAGTGGCAGTACAACATATGAAAACTTGTGTGACACAATGAACACAGTTGTAACAGTGAAATTCATAGCTCTGCACAACTACATTAGAAAAAACAGAGCATTACAAAATAAATAACCTAATGACATTTTAAGGTCCTAGAAAAGTAAGAGCAGTCCAAACCCAAAACTTGTAGAAGGAAAGAAATGATAAATCCCTGAGTAGAAACCAATGAAACTGAAATAAATAAATAAATAAATAAATAAATAAATAAATAAAATGATCATTAAAGAATTAGCTCTTTGAGAGGATAAAGATCAATAAGCCCTTAATCAAAGTTACTAGAAAAAAAGTGATTCTAGTACAATTAGAAATGAAGAAGGCAAATGAAAGACACTGCTGAAATTCATAGGAGGATATAAAACTATTTTGAAAAGTTATACTCCAATAAACTGGAAAACCTAGGAAAAAATGGATAAATTCCTAGGCATATACAACTTATTGAAATTGAACCAAGGAGAAATAAATGCTTCAGTGCAAACAACAGACAATGAAATAGAGGCAGTAATCAAAAACTATATCTACAAAGTTAAAGTCCAGAACCTGGTGGTTTCACTACCGAATTTTACCAGAAATAACACCAATAAACTAACGTTTCTCAAATTCTTCCAAGAAATTGAAAGGTAAAGAACACTGCCAGATTCATTGTTTGAAGCCAACATTACCTAGATACAAAACTGGACAAGAACTCAACAAAAAAAGAAAACCAAGAATAAATAAAGAAGACTATATAATGGAGACAATCAATAGAGTGAAAAGGCAACCTTCAGAATGGGAAAAATTTATGCCAGCTAATTCTCTGATAGATTACTAATATCTAGATATTAATATCCATAATAAAAAAATATGTATTCTAGATATTAAACTAGGCCTCTTAAAGAGATGCAATTTAAGAATGGGCAACTGAAATGAATAGACATGTCTCAAAAGAACAGGTGCAAATGGCCAATAAGTGTATATAAAAAAAAAAGTTCAACATCTTTTGGTCATTAGTGAAATGCACCTCAAAACAACACTGAAATTCGTAGTCCAGTAAGAATGGCTACTATAAAGGACTGAAAAACAAACGCTGGTGAGGTTAGGGCAGAAGGAATAGGGCTACCTTGTGGGTAAGAGTATGGAAATCAGCATAGACATTTCTCAAAATCTTAAAAATAGAACTTTCATTAAACCCAACTGTGTTTCTCCTGGCTATCATATGAGTAACACATTCATATTCATGTTTACAGCAACACAATTAACAATAGCTAACTTATAGAACCAGCCTGTATACCCATCAACAAGTAAATAGGTAAAGAACAGATAGGGAAAGATAAATCAAAATCACACTGAGAGTGCCAGAGGGTTAGCTCAGGGGTTCCGGCACCTGCCTCACAAGTGCAAAGTCCTGAGTTTGATCCCCGGTAACCACATACAATGCTGGGCGTGGAGACTCACGCCCACCAGCAATCAATACCACATACCACAGTGCTGGGCGCGGTGGCTCACGCCTGTAATCCTAGCACTCAGGAGGCAGAGGCAGGAGGATTGCTCAGTTCGAAGCTTGCCTAGGCTACATAGTGAGCTCAGAGCCAGCCTGAACTACAAAGTGAGACCCTGTCTCAAAAAAAAAAAAAAAAATCACACTGAGAGTCCATTTTCTACCCACTTTGACAGCAATAATAACCATAAAAATTGTAAGTGTTGGGGAGGCCATTGAGAGACTAGAATCCTTATACAGTACATTATTGATAGGAATAACATAGCCATATGGGTTAATAGTTGAAAATTCTTCAGAAAGTTGCATATAAAATTATTATATGACTTGACAAATCCACTTTTGTATTCAAAATATTCAGACAAAAATTTTTATACAAATGTTTATAGCAGAATTATTTTAATAGTCAAAATACGACCAGAACCCAAATATCTATAAACTGATGACAAACAAAATGTGCATACATGTACAACAGAAAATTAACCAGTCCTGAAAAAGGAAATGTAGTATTAATAATGCTATAATATCAATGAAATGTGAAAAACATTATGCTATTTAAATAGAAAAAATAGGTCATATATTATTTGATTATATTTCATGCTAAATTTCCAGGATATGTCAATACTGGTAGAAACGAAAAGCCAGTTAGTGGTTTCCAGAGCCTGAAAAGAGAAAGGAAGGGAAAGGAAACATTTTTATTAGGACCGGGGTATCCTTCTGGGGGATGAAAATGTTCCGAAGTTTGTCATAGGCGATGAATTTACAATGTTGTAATGATATTAAATACTGCTGAATTGTAAATTTTTTGACTTTATGGAAATCTTTACACATTCATTCATTAGTTCATTCATTCATTCATTTATTGAGACAGGGTCTCGCTTTGTAGTTCAGGCTGGCCCTGAGCTCACTATGTAGCTCAGGCAAGCCTCCAACTCAGCAATCCTCCTGTCTCTGCCTCCAGAGTGCTGAGATTACAGGCGTGAGCCACCACGCCCAGCACTGTGGTATGTGGTATTGATTGCTGGTGGGCGTCAGTCTCCACACTCAGCATTGTATGTGGTTACTGGGGATTGAACTCAGGACCTTGCACTTGTGAGGCAGGTGCCAGAACCACTGAACTAACCCTCTGGCCCAGGAAATTTTTATTTTTTAATTGAATTTATATATACATTATGATCACATTCAACATTGAGGGTTTGTACAAGTACATAACACACCTTGATTTTTATTTTTTTCACATTCCCCTGCTCTCCCTAAAACTCCTCACCCCCTATGTACATAAGCTTTGTTTCCTTTTTTAAATATTTATTTATTTATTTTTGAGACAGAGTCTCCCTTTGTAGTTCAGGCTGGCTCTGAGCTCACTGTGTAGCCCAGGCAAGCCTCGAACTCAGTAATCCTCCTGCCTCTGCCTCCCAAGTGCTGGGATTACAGGCATGAGCCACAACGCCTGGCTTTCTTTTTTTTTTTTTAGCCATCAAATTTTTCTTTCCCTTCTTTACTAGCCCCTACCCACCCTTTTCCCTTTAAAGTTTTTCTATTTTTCTGGTATGAGAAACCAAACATGTAAAGTGTTCTAAAATGTGTGCTAGATATTGTGGGTTATACATTTTAAAAGTATCTAATTTGGGGCTATGTGAATTTTATCCCAACAAAAAATAAATTTGTCATGTTAGTTAGATGGATTTCAGGCCTCTAGAACTAAATATATACAAAATCAAATGTCATATATTAGCCATGTGTCAGGTATAAGGCTCAAGACTTTCCCTAAAGTGGGAAAAAACTAAACTAAACTAAACTAAAACTAAACTAAACTAAACAACTAAACTAAAAACTAAATCAAAGCATACATTACATATTGACATATGTATAGTACCTCTCATGTTTATTATTATTCTAATTGTCAAGATAAGAAAAACACATTATTTGATGACTTGAACATGATAGCTCATTTAATAAAATCTTACAGAAAAAAGCAACTAGTCTAGGCTATGGAGTGAAATCTTAATTTCACTTTTCTTGAAATTTCAAACAATCTGAGTAGGTCAGGGAAAAAATTAGTATTTGTGCCTTAATCTTTGGTCCCATTTATGGACTCATTTTAAATCCAAAAAGAACTATCCCTTTTAGCATCTCCTAAATGGTCCCCCAGGTGGTGGAATCTTTGCCTTTACTGATACACATATATTTCACAATAATTCTTAGCCCTCAAAACAATTCCAAGAAAGAAACTGTCATTTTCCATACTACAGGAAAAAATGCAACTTCGGTAACTTCCTCAGTATTGAAAACAGCTGAATTATTAGAGCATGATTCCAAACCAGGAGAATCTGGTGCCAACAGGTATATGTCCATTTTTTTCTTTATTCTGTGATCACTCTTCCATAGAGCCTCTCCATGTGGGGTAAGACAGGGCAGTGACCTAGACAATGTCCGTCTGAATCATCTCAGCATTTCTGATTCAGACTGAATACAAAAATTAAGATAGAAATTTTTCCTATGAAGACAAGATACTGTGCTCCTCTTAAAACGCACATTATAGGCAAAAATGGTAGCATTCTACATTTGTCCAGCTACATAGGAGGCTAAGGCAAGAGGATCTTTTGAGTTCAAGAGTTCAAGGGGATCTTGGAAACACAGCAGAACCCTGTAAAAAAAAAAAAACAGGACAGAACTAAACTAAGCTAAACTAAATCAAAGCATACATTACATATTGGCAGTACATTTAATTCAAAGCACTGGCAAATCTAATTCATAGGCTTGTTTTGTCTAGCCTATATACTTCTAAAATAATTTGAATTAGTTGCCAACATTTAAAAAGTAGGGTCTACCATTTGAAAATTTGCTTTTTCAGCTTTTTCTAAGAATAGAAATATCCAGCAACCTTCGGCCTGTGCAAATATTACTAGAAGCATGTGCTCCCTGCCAATTCCTCACTCAAGTGACCTGTTTGGCCAAGTGGGGCAAAGTAGACCAGGGTTTTCTCTTTCTGTGCTGGACTTATGCATTGTATTTATCATCCAGTGATGGTGCCATAAGTTTTCCCAAAATAACACTTTAGTTAAAATTTGTGCCTTATACTAATTTCTTCCTGCTCATTAGGGTACAGGAGATGGAATGCATTCATTTGTTGACATTTTTACATATAGGAAAGGTAGTATGTGAACTGCCCCTCCATCTCCAACAGTTGCAAAGATTTCCACACCTTTTTTGCTGTGTCTAATTTACCAAAAGATAGTAAAAGTGTCAATAAAAGTGGCAGAAAACATCTCAGGTATTAAATTAGAGATACAAAGATATAAATCAAACAGAAGAGTTTAAATATTACATAGTTTCTCTTGTATGAGAAACTCAAAATGTAAATAATTTAAAGAGCAGAATAAAGAGAAATGATAGGAAATAGCAAGAACTTTGTGAAGATGAAAAGAGTATTCAGGAATCAGAGAGGGAAGCATTGTACGAGAAAGGAGGACATAAAATTGACTAGGATGAAATATATGTATGTACCAATTCCCCAAGATTAATGTAATAATTATGTATCACAGATTTATGCCAACAGAGAAGAAGGAAGGAAGGTAGAGAGGGAGGGAGGAAGTGAGAGAGGTCACACTCCTACAAGCTGCCTTTCTGAACAAGGAATTTTCTAGCACTTTTAGGAGTTGCTCTGAAAGCAGCACTGGAGAAGCAGATTTGACCGATCTGACACCCTGGTTTGAAAAGTAGGCCTTTGAACTGGGAGTTGGCCAGGCAACTTTGCTCATGCCATTTCCAACAATGAACAGACAGGAGTTAGAAATTCTTGCTTTCTTCCAGAGGTTACAAAGAAAGCTTTAAATACTTTGGCCTCCATAGAGAACTTTCCTAGAAGTAGAAAAAAGTCGTAAAAAACCAAAGTAGTGGGCAAACCAGCTAGGTAACATTATGTTTGTATTTTCAGTGTATTGTAATGTAGCTTTTCCTGCCTTCTTTCCTTCCTTCCTTCCTTCTCCTTCTTTCCTTCCTCTCCCTCTTTCCCTCCTGCAATCAAGAAGAACAGAATATATGACAGTGATTTTTATTCCATTCTATTTATTTTGTTTAGGTTCCCAGGAGATGACGAGTAATGTAGGAAAACAACTTCTGTACATAAGATAGACAGTTACTAATTATTAGTTTTATTACTTTATTGGATACTTATATTTTTTTCTAAAAATTTTTCCTTCAAAATAATCCATTAATCTAGCCCTTCCTTATAACTCAGCAATACCTGTTTCAACCCATATATTTAATTCCTCATCTACTAATGCTTAGGAGTAATCTACTAATTACTCCTCATGTGAAAGCCAAATCAATGAAATAACATCAAAACCTAAATCCCAGTTTCTAGTGACTAAAAATCTCTAAAATGTCTTTCCTAATTAAACCCCATTTTATTTACACCCTAGACTTCCTTTTCACCTATGCATGCATGCTGGATGACTATTTTAGTACTTATAAAATATATGTTCATTTCATCCATTTAACAACACAATAAAGTTAGAGAGTTCATGTTATAAAATGGAAAAACCCTGGAATTATAAAAATCCCGATTCAGATCCTTGTTCCATTATGGTGTGAGCCTGGGAGAATAACCTGGACTTTCCGAATCCTCCTAGTGGTAAATTAGGAGAGACAGTAATATGTAATTGCCAGACTGTGTGGGGACAGGATGGAATAACGCGCGCAGAAACCTCCCGTGCAAAGGCTCGGGGAGGAGGCCCTGACTCACCTGCCATAACCAGCTCCCCTGCAGCAGGATGAGGCTGGAGCGCAGGAGCTCCAGAAGCACATTGTTCCGCACGAGAAACTCCATGAAGGCAACGAGGCCCGCCAAGAGGCAGACCAAGGCCAGCAGCTGGTGCAGAAAGATGTCTAGCATTTCCCGGCCGTGGGTATGGTTTTGGAAGATAAAGGCTAATAGAGAAAGAAAAAATAGTTTGTCTTTTTCATTGAAATGCAAGGCTACCTACCGCCTTTCTTGACCCCTCTCTCTCTTTTCACAACATTTTAAACACACTTATGTGCAGTTGTTCCAGAGGTCATGTTCCCATTGATTATAACAATAATGCATTTTTTTTCTTTCTTGGAGTCATCACGACCTTTGCAGAACAGAATTTTCAAACTCTAATCTCACGTTTCCCTTCTTCAGTCTTTAATCATCCTCTAATATTTTCATCTCACTACATTTCAAAGCATGTCTTGTTGAGAATGATGGATAATAAGCATCTCAGGAGTGGCGAGCTATAATTAAGGGGCATGTGCAGATGAATAAGCTGAAGCCAAATACTGGCTGAAGAAATTCAGTTCACTGGAGGAAACAAATGTGAACTACAAAGCGAGATTCTGTCTCAAAAAAATTATATATATATATATATATATATATATATATATATAGCAACACCCTGAAATAACATGAATCACGTTATTAGTGCTTCCCACCCATCCTTTATCTAGCCCTTGTTCTCAAAGAGGAATAGGTGAAAGTTTTTAATCTTTTTTTAATTTTTTTTTATTTTTTTTTTGCGACAGGGTCTCAAGTTGTAGTTTAGGCTGGCCCTGAGCGCACTATGGTACCCAGGCAAGCCGCCGCGAACTCAGCAATCCTCCTGTCTCTGCCTCCCGAGTGCTGGGATTACAGGCGTGAGCCACCACGTCTGGCATTGTGGTATGCGGTGATGACTGTTGGTGGGCGTGTCTCCACACCCAGCATTATATGCAGTTACTGGGGATCAAACTCAGGACCTTGCGCTTGTGAGGCAGTCGCCGGAACCACTGAGCTAAACCTCCGGCCTTCTTTTTTTTATTTTTGAGACAGGGTCTCGCTTTGTAGTTCAGGCTGGCTCTGAGCTCACTATGTAGCCCAGGCAAGCCTCGAACTCAGCAATCCTCCTGTCTCTGCCTCTTGAGTGCTGGGATTACAGGCGTGAGCCACCTCGCCTGACTTAATCTTTAAATGTGGGAGACAAGTGGAAAAGTTAGCAAGTAAAAGCCTGTTCCATAATAAACCTATTTCTTACATGCATAGTAAATAAAAATAAATCATTGAACATTTGTTTACTTTCTCTCCCTATAATAAACAGGAAAAGAAGCTGAACAAAAAAATACTGATTTTATCGACCTCTCAAAATTAATACATCATATTTTTGTAACTGGATGTTGTGGACCCTACTTACTATACTATCCCAATTTGTGATTGTGCCATTTCAGGCTATTTATGGTTCATTGCACTAAATTGTTTTCATTCTTAAGAGTGGGAAAATTATGATGTTTCAAACAAGCAGGAGATAAGCCACCACTTCAGGTAATTACTTAAGAAAGGTGTGAAATAAAAATAAATCATATTTGATTGGGCTTGCCCATTTCTACTAAATTAATCAGTAAGGGAAATCTTTGGCCTCCTGCCCACTACACTCAAATGTCTCACTATGATCCAACTCAAAGTAGGCTAAAGCACTAAAGATACATTATTACAAAAGGCTACTGAAATGTTTAACTAGTAGAACAAGGTAGAGAAAAATACTTATACTTACTCTCCACAAATAATGCATTTGACAACATTAATTTGGTTAAGGAAACTGGAAGTGAACTAATGCTGAAGCATAAAATGTTCACCACACCCAGTAGCCCAAAGAAGAAATACATGGTGCAATGCTGCCAGCCTGAGAGTTGGTTCCACTGGCCTTCTTTATATAAAGCCAGATAGGGTCCTCCAGAAATAAATTGTTCACCCAATATGCCTGAAAAGAAACACAATTTCAGCTATGCTCTCCATAATTATACGTTATGCATGATGGCACAGGAGCAGATGAAGAAGACCCATTGCCTGTTCTAATCTGCTGTCATCTTGTATCGCTGCGTCCTTCTCTGAGTTGTTCCTTAACGGGCTAGCAATGTTTTTTTAAAGGTTCAGACAACCAGTTTTAGTCAAAAATTACCAATTTATTCAAACCACTATTTCAGATCCTTAATACTAAAGATTTTATTTCAATTGTTCACTTCATTCTAATGACTGAGGTAAACCTTGAATGATTTGAGGTTTTGAATGTATGGGATCAGTCCACAGAGTCTGACTGTATCTTCTTAGATATTATATCTAAACAGCCTAGACTAGGGAATTATCTTTGCTTTGCAGTAAAAATTCTAAAATGTTCTGCTTTCCTTAATTGAAGATGATGAAGAAGACCCAGACAGGTGTAGCATATAATTGCCCAAACGATTTAATTATCTTTGAGATGTTTCCTTATTTTATAACTATTTGAAGCTATCATCTGTCTGTCTATATATCTATCATCGTTATCTATTTTATCAGTGGCAAAATTTACTTGAAAGAGGAAGGCGAAGTGTGAGGGACCAACTGGCTCTGTAGGGAGAGCTTGGGCTGAGTGAAGGGAAAAAGTAACATAAAACTACACCCTGGAGAAAGCAGGGCAGCTTATGGCGATGAAAGCCAAGATAGCGATCTCTTCTTGTCACCTGTAAGCCACTGAATTTGGCAAGGAAGTTTCTTCTTGGAAATGGCTACTCCATAATTTTATGACCGTAGCAAAGTCCTACTGTCATGCAGGAAGTATGAAAAAAATGATGGGAAAATGGGAAACTTTGCTTTGTGCAAAAAATTATTTTAATGAGACTCTAAAAACAGAACATTTTATACAATCCATATTATGGAAGTTTTCTCACACACACTTGATTATTTTGGTGTCATCTGAGAAATGGTTTCTGAAAGTTTTTATTTCGTCAACTATTAAAACAATGGACAGTAACATTATTTCAAAAGTTCTGACAAATTATATAAAGAAATTCACCTCAAATGGGTAAGTAAATTAACTATTGTGAATAATTTGTTAAGGAGTAAATAGGCTTCTGTGTAAACAAAGTATCACTTTCCCACCAAATTATATTAAATAGAAGTTACAATTAGAATATATATAAATAACCACAAAATCTTTATAGTAAGTTTTAAAATTTTGTACATGGAATCTTTTATTTATACATGGAATTACTCCAAAGAAAAAAAACAGAACACAGAAATGTTCTACTCACCAGTTAAGCTCATGCTGATTAATACAACTCCTTCCACAATTTCTACCCTACGGAATAATGCTTTGGAACCAAGGTAGCAAGTCCTCTTTTGCTTTTTGCAGACATACTTTAGAATACTCTTTGTACTCCACCAAAAGCCCATGATTAAGAAGAAGCTTCCAGGGAGGACATGCCCTTTGAAACTTCCCATGATCTATAAAGATAAGAATATACAGGGCCGGAGGGTTAGCTCAGTGGTTCCAGCGCCTGCCTCGCAAGCGCAAGGTCCTGAGTTCGCTCCCCGGTAACCACGTACAATGCTGGGCGTGGAGACTCACGCCCACCAGCAATCAATACCACATACCACAGTGCTGGGCGTGGTGGCTCACGCCTGTAATCCCAGCACTCGGGAGGCAGAGACAGGAGGTTTGCTGAGTTCGAAGCTTGCCTAGGCTACATAGTGAGCTCAGAGCCAGCCTGAACTACAGAGCGAGACCCTGTCTCAAAAAAAAAAAAAAAAAAAGATAAGAATATACAGAAAACAGACATTTCATTTTTGGAGTTGCCCAAAGTAGGTCTTGTCCACATAAGGTACATTGCATTTAGATAATTACAGGCATGTTGTAGATCCTACTACACATCAACATCAATAAAAACAAAAGTAAAATTCATATTTGTTGAATACTTTGCGTGTAATAAGCATCATGTCAAATATTTCACATGTATCCATAACCTTATTTTTTGCAACATAACCATGCATGAGAGGTAATTAATCCAACTTCACTTGAGATACTGGTTTAGAAATTTAATAATTCACCTGGATCTCACAATTATTAGGCAAAACTTTAGTGCCTTTTAAACACAGAACTCAAGTTTTTTACAGTCAGTACATACTTTCCATACATTCTATGGAACGGTATGTATTTTCCATAAATTATATTTAAAGGTAATATAAAAACTTGATGTATATATTTAAAATTTGAACTGAAAAATTGCCTACAGATGTTTTAACTAGATAATTTCAAAGCATCAAAGATATTGTGAAAGAGTATTTATCAAACATTTTTGCGTTCCTTCCCACACCTTCCCAGCAACTCCTCTTGTTGGACTGGAATCATGTTTCTAAATTCTGACTAATGCAGTGAGTCACCTCTAGCCTGAGTTTCTTAAGGCTCTGCAGTTCTTTTCCCTTTCTCTTTTTCTCTTAGCATTCTTGGTGTGATGTTATCTCCAACACAAAGGACACTCAGCAGCCTGCTGCAATTTTTAAAGGAACAACACTTTATTGAGCTAAGATATGGAAACTTTGAGATATATTTTTCAAGCAGTTTAGTCCTTCTTAACCAGAGGTACACCAACAAAATTATACTGCAGACTTTGTTTACACTATATCACGTGGTATATCACCTCTGACTAACAAATAGCAATACTCTCCATTTTTGTTCAGTGAAATAGAAAGATCAGTCTTCAATTACGTGTTTTTAATTATGTAAGAGGCTCTTTGTTCAAACATATACCATCAACAGAACAATGAAGATAAGATCAAGATCATCCTTGTGACTTAACATTAGATCAAATTCAAACAAACACATGAATTGCAAGATTCCCTCTGCCCACCAGACTTCTTGATCTCCTTGATTGAGTACAGCACCTCTCAGGGCAGGGTGAAGTACTTCAGCTTACTTCTGCTGCACTTGTGGACAACCATGAAGTTGACCCAAACACCAAAAGCCTCAATGCTCTTTTCAGTGCACCCTTGAATCATCCAAACCATCCAAGAGAATCAAACTGAATAATCACATAATGACAAATGCAAGCTCCTGTCTTAACTCTGACGCTAGTGGTTGGATTTGGGTCATATCCTTTAACTTGACTTAGCTTTAATTCTTAATGAATAAAAGAAAGAAGTGATCCTGAGGGATTCCTGCTCTAACTCGTCACCCCAGTCAACACCTGTGTTATAGTGTTACTGAGTCTGTGTGTATTGTTTGAGACAATCCCATAAAACTGATAGATAATTCTACATGGGATCATAAAGTTTTTGGACTTTTCTGAAAAATATCTTTACATAACTTAAAGAATCTTAAGCATTTTACATTTTTTTGTACATGAAACTAACTTGGAGGAATTTATCCTGAAGATGTATTTGGAAATGTACATACCAAATTAAAAACATATATATACATATATATATGTCAAAAATTATGAAAATGAATAAATGATTATGTAGCTGCTAAAATCACAGTTCTAAAACATTTTTAGTGATAGGACATGTATTTAATATCAAGTATAGGATAAAAATTAGGGCAGATGCTTGGGTTCAGACTGTTTGAATGACAATATTATTTACTAGTCACTTGGTTTAGGGCAAGTTATTTAACCTTTTAGCTCCTAAATTTCCTCTTCTGTAAAATGAGAGAAATAATTTTTACTTCATAAAGTAATTTTTACTTTTAAAACATAAGTTACTCCAAAGCAAAAAACATGGAGTACTATTTAAAAAGCCATGCTATCCTCATCCTACCCGAAACTAGCAGAGTAAAACTAAATGAACAACTCACTTGACACTAACTACAGAAAAATAAAATTTCTATTTGAAATTAATTTGACAGTCATCCATGTGACACCTACCACATTTCTGCTAGTAATCTTGGAGAGCTAGTGGGCCCTTCTATGATCCTTTAATTTCTTTAGTGAAATTAGAGAAAAAAAAACTCCTTGAAAAAAGGGATTATAAATCTACTCTTCCACTTCCCATTGGAACTAAGTGAATAGTATCTTATATACCATAAAATTCTACATTAACAAGAATAATCCTTTATTATAAGATCACTTATTTACAAAATATCTCTGACGTCTCAAAAGCCATCTCAAACTCAACATACCTAAAACTGAATTAGACATCTTATTTATAAACCAGTGGCCAGAAAGTGACCTTCAGTTGCTTACTAGGTAGTTGTATTTGACAATACCACACTATTCATCCATGTACCAAAGTCCAAAGTATGAAGCCATTCTGGGGCCTGGCTATTACCCTAAGAATAATATTTAGTTATTACGACTTACTGCCTTTCCTTCTGACATCAGCTTTTCAGACACAAACTCAGCTGACTCCTCCAAACCATTTCAATATTATCTGCTTATCAAAAACTTCTCTGATGCACGAACAAAGGAAGCTTTTATATCTTGTCAAGGTACTTAGTCTTCGATCTGTTCTTTGTATGATTAGTTATAGATCAGTCTTCTTTTTTTTGTCTCTATAATGTCAATGTATTGTGAGGGCTGTATAGAACATAAATGGGACCTTTTAGAAATTAGGGGCCTGGGTCATCTCTGTTTTTTCTTTTGAGGCTCCATGTATATGAAAGGAAAATGGCAAACAAAATTGCAAAAATTATAATTGTTTTTAAATGTTTAAAAGTACCTAGGTAATACTTTTTTTTTTTTTTGAGACAGGGTCTTGCTTTGTAGTTCAGGCTGGTTCTGAGCTCACTATGTAGCCCAGGCAAGCCTCGAACTTAGCAATCCTCCTGTCTCTGCCTCCCAAGTGCTGGGATTACAGGCATGAGCCACCACGCCCAGCCCTAGGTAATACTTTTAACATATAGGTAAAATATATTGCTTGTGTCATAGGTAGCACATAATTTAAAATAGGGCCCTTCCTGAATGTGTAGCTCCTGATCCACTTCCAAGACACACTGATAAGAATCTGCTGCTTCATAGAGCCTGTCTCAGCACACACACAGGAACCCAGTAAGGAAGTGAGCAATAAGGGAACTGTTGAAGATTTTCAAAGAAGGATATAAGGTAATCAAAGTGGGGAAAGAAATGAACATTTTTCCTATTAACTTGTAGAACTTGCATATTTGATCTTTTAGTCTGAAGCAGTTTGATGGCTCAAATATTTCTGTGTTTAAAAGACTTCAATGAAACAAAATCACAAAAAGCTTGTTATTTTTGCCTGGCTAAGAGATGCAACAAGGCCACATATTCCTGCCATTGAAAATGGCATTAATTTTATTTTTTTCATTGTGGATAGAAAACATCACTACATCCTCATATATCATTTCACTCTAACCTTTTAGAAATCATTGTGTATATTAATCTATCTGTTATTCCCTGTTCTACCACTGCCTGCTAATGCAAACTATCCTTTATAAAATGCAAGTGCACCAGGAGAATTTGCTGAGCTCTAGACACAAATGACAGACACATTCCCCTTTGAAGGAAAATATGTGACTTTCCTTTTACACTGAAAAGTAGAATACAGGTATCACCCAGCCAGCTAAAACTCTGGGGAAACTACAGGTAGTAAACAGAAAGATTGTTTCTCAGCAATGCCCTGCCTGGGTCTATCAGCAAGATTAAATCACTTACCTCCAGATGTATGTTTATCCTTAAAGTCATACTCCAAAATAAACCTGCCATTCTGAATAATACCAAACATCCTCTCAGATGAAGACCAGAAAAAGTTCTGATATTCCTACTGTCTCCCTTTTGCTGACTCTCTCTCTCTCTCTCTCTCTCTCACACACACACACACACACACACACACACCCATAGAGATAGAGAGACAAAGAGAAGGGAGAGAGAGAGAATATTTCTAAACTGTGTTGCTTAGAAATATTGTTAGGTAAAACCTAAGATCTAAAGCAGACCTTAAGTGTTGATTTCCAGTGTTATAACCAGAGAAATCACAGACCAGGCTTACACCTAGAAAGAGAGCTCTAAACATAGTCCAGAGAAAGACATTCAATAGTTTTCTTGGTAGAATCTCAATCAAATAGCTAATTTCAATGTAAAATGAATGCAGCACTATGATGAGAAGAAACTCAAACAAAAATTTTATGCTGAGCTGCCACACATACCCAAAACTACTGTATTTCTAAGTCTTAATTAGTGGCTCATGGATCAAGAGGAATTTTTGAATTCTGATACAGTATGCAAACTTGTAATATTTGTGTATTTTTGCACTCATTTTACCATTTGTCTCACTAACAGCAAAGTATGTACAAACATGCATAGCTTTAAAATGTCTTTTGACTCTCCATCATTCCACACAAGGAATTTTCCAAATTTCAACAGTTTTAAAAGAATTTTCTTAAATTATTCTTACCCTCACACGTTCCTCAATGTCAAGTCCAACTCAGTTCTCTTCTCTCAAGAATTTATAATCGTTTCAGAAAAGTAGATTCTGGCTAATCCTAAAACTAAATCTTCTTCCTTCTCCTTCTATAGACTCAACCAATTTGCTCATCTTTTCAGCATGAAGTCAAGTAGATGAACTTTCAGATGGTATCATAACGTATTGAAATCCAGAGAACACATGACCTTGAACTTCTTGCTTCCATACCTGGCTATTGTGTCATAGACTAGTTTAGGTGAGAATCGCCTTGTTATCTCACACATCAAGATATTAGCCCTAAGTCATGTGTCACCTGGTCTGAGAACCAAAGGCAATGAAACACACTGTCACTTTTATGACAGTCAAGATTAGCAACAATAATATAACTGATGTAAGTTTTAAGACAATAAGCTAGTACTGTCATACAGGGAGATTGCCATAGGTATCAAAGTTGAAGCATAGTCATAACTTAAGTTACAGTAGAAGAATACAGAGCAAATATGTTGCTGGCTGTCCTCTTTAGAACCATATCTTAACCTTTGTCTGCATTGTACAGTAGGAACTCAGGGACCTGAAGTACATATTAGAGAACAGACACTGCCCCACCTAAGCAAATGGAATAAATGGAAAAAGCAGAAATGTGGCCCTTACTAATAAACTCATTACAAGTTCTTTGAGAACTGTTAGAAAGACTTTCACATATAAATGGGAATAAGGCTCCATATGAAGAAGATATGTGCTGGACATAATCCTGAAATAATGTAGAAGATGAGGAACCCATGATGACCAGGGTATAGTAGAAAAGCAACATCACAACAGTGGAGTGTGTCCTAATTAAAGTAAGAATACAGCAACAAGAGTTTTGGTCTGCCAAGAGGGTTTCTCAATCACTTGAAGTCCAGCCCAATCTATCAACCTATTGGCAAGAGGATGTGTTCATCATAGATCATACTGCCAAGATGAAGGAATCTTATCTGAATAACAGCCTATTTTTACTTAACATTTCTCTGATGATTAATGATTGTGCATTTTTATATGGCTGTAGGCCAACTGTATTTTTTGAAAAAGTTTATACAGATTTTTCCTTACCTATTTTTAAATTTTTATTTTTATTTTTTTATTGGTACATTTTATTGGTATATATGCACATCACAATTACACTTCTCATTAAGAATTTGTACCAGTATATGACACAACTTCTCATTTTTCTCCTTCCCCTACCCACCCTACCCCCCACATACACAAGCTTTGTTTCCTTTTCTTCACTACCAATTTTTTTCTTTCCTTATTATTTACCCCTAAACCCCATTTCCCTTTGAATATTTACCATTTCACAATATCGATCATGCTCTAGAACACATTTACAACTTCAGTTTCTCATACCAGAGAAAAGATATGATATTTATACATCTGTGACCTATTTATTTCACTTATGCATGAGTATGTCCTGAAGGTAGGTCTGAGTCTAAATGATTCAGTCTCACCGTTCTTTTTCATTTTTTTGAATTTTTATCTTTGTTGGTACATTGTATATACATATCATATCATGATCACACTCAGTATTGGGAATTTGTATCAGTATATGACACAATTTAATTCTCATTTTTCCTGTTCCCCTATCCATTTGTGGTGGAGGTGTGAGCAATCTCATCATTCTTTATGGCAGAGTAATACTCCATTTTATTTTTTAAAAACCCACATCTTCTTTATCCAGTCTAGAGTTGATGGGCATTTGGGTTGTTTCCAAGATTTAGCTATCACAAACTGAGCTGTTTTAAACATGGGTGCACATATGTCTCTATGCTATGAATCCTGTAATTCTTTTGTGTATATCCCCAGCTGGGGAATAACAGGTTTAAATGGAACCTCTAATCGTAGTTGTTTAACCATATTAATTTTTTGTTATTGAACTGAGTTCTTCTTTTCTGTATGTTAACCCCTTGACGTGATTTACAGATATTTTTGCTCATTCTGAAGGTTGTCTCTTTATTTTCTTGATTGTTTCTTTTGCTATGCAAAAGTTTTCAGCTTGATGTTAGTTCTTTTGTCCAGTTTTATTTTTATTGCTTGTACTTGTGGGTTTTTACCAAAAAACTACTTTACTCCCAATTAGAATAGCTGTCTTCAAAATTATTTTTTAAATTAGCAAATGCTGGTACAGAAGTAGAGAAAGGTGAAGTCTTATACACTGTTGGTGGGAATGTAAATTAATGTAGCTAATATGCAGAGCCACATGGAGAAACTTAAAGATATAAGTTCTAGATGAACCAGCAGGCCTATGATTGTTAATATATCCAAAGAAAGTAAAGTCAGCATGTTGAAGAGATATCCATGCTTTCAGTTTACTGCAGCCCTGTTCAGAATACCCAGGGCATGGAATCTACTTAAATACGCTATAGTTCAGGCTGGCCTTGAGCTCACTATGTAGCCCAGGCAAACCTCGAACTCAGCGAGCCACCATGCCCGGCACTGTGGTATGTGGTGTCGATTGTTGGTGGGCATGAGTCACCACGCCCAGCATTGTATATGGTTACTGGGGATCGAACTCAGGACCTTGCGTTTGCGAGGCAGGCACTGGAACCACTGAGCTAAATCTCCGGCCCCCAAGTTTAAGATCTAATTCAGTGACCTAAACCATTCTCAGAGAAACAAAGGTAAACACAAAAGTGCTAACTTTGTAGCCAGCTATGCTACTTACTTTGGTTATTAAATCCAGTAGTCTATTGGTGGAGTTTTGGAGATTTTCTATGTAGATTATGATCTCATCTGCAAATGATAGTTTAACTTCTTCCTTTTCTATCTTTATTTCTTCCAGGCCTTGAATGCCCTATATAGCACAATCTGGCCTCAAACTCCTGGTAATCTTCCTGCCTCAGTCCATAAAATGCTGGGATTACAGTTGTGCACAAATATATCCAGGCACTTTGGTTTTCTGACATGGTAATTCACTGCTATAAATTTCCCTCTTAAGACTGTTTTCACTTCAAGTTCAGTTCCAGTGTGTTGCACTGGCTTTATCACTTAATTGTAGAAACATCTAATTTCTTCTTAAATTTCATCTGTGACCCACTGGTTATTCAGAAGTGTTTTTTTTTTAATTTCCATGAGTTTTTAAAGTTCTTATGAGTTTTTTTTCTTTTGGTCATTGATTTCTATATCTGCTTTCTTCTGAGTTTCTGTTGGAGTATTATTTTCCATCCTCTGAATGTCAGTCTATGAATTTCTTTTGAATTAAATGTGTTAATGTGTTTCTCTTCAGTCTATGAGTTTCTTTCATATTAAATGTATTTCTTGTATGCAGCATATTGTTGGATCTTGCTGCTGCTGCTGCTGCTGCTCCTCCTCTTCCTCCTTCTCTTCTTTCTTTGAGACAGGGTTTCACATTGTAGTTCAGTCGGGCCCTGAACTCACTATGTAGCCCAGGCCAACCTCAAACTCACAGCAATCCTCCTGCCTCTGCCTGCTGAGTGCTGGGATTATAGGCATGCACTACCACACCTAGCATTGTGGTGTGTGATTACTGGGAATCAAACTCAGGACCTTGTGCTTGTCAGGCAGATACCAAAACCATTGGGCTAAATCCCCACCCCTGGATCTTGCTCCTTAATCTATTCCTTTTGATTGGTAAGTTGAGACCATTAACATTGATGGTTATAACTGATATGTATTGACATCCTTGTCATATTATTTTCATATTATTTATTTATCCCTTTAGAGTTCATGGAATTGTAGTTCTTGTTATCTCTTTCTAGGTTGTTCTGCAGCATATTTAGGAGTGCTAGTTTGGTATTTAGGAATTTCTTCAGGTGTCCTTTGACATGAAAGTATCTTTATCAATTTTGAAAGCGAGTTTTGCTGGGTAAGAAATCTGGATTGGAAGTTGTTTTCTTTTAGGCCTTGAAATACTTCATTCCAAGATTTCCTTAACTTGATGGTTGGTTTGTTGAGAAGTCTTCTCTGATTCCAATGTGCTTACCTTTATAAGTGATTTGTTTCTCTTCTCTAACAATTTTTAACATTTTATTCTTGTGCTGATTTTTTTTCTGGAATCTCAACTATTATGTCAGTGTGGGTGTTTTCATTATGGCTAATTGGAGCTCTAAATGCCTTATCTGTATGTTAAATTTTTTTCCATGTTTAGGAAGTTTTCTGCTTTGCTACTGTGAACTAGTTTTCTATGTCATTTGCACTATCTCCTATTTTTTCTTTGTTTTCAATCAGTCTTATGTTATTCTTTTCATCCTCTAACAGCTGTTGGATTATTTTTTCATAGCCACTTGCCACTTTTAGGAATTTTTCTTTTTATGATCACTAACTGCAATCTTGTCTTCTATACCTGATATTGTGTCCTCACATTGGTTCATTCTACTACATATTCTTTCAATGGAATTTTTAACCTCCTAAATGCTTGTCTTTATGGGGTTTTTTTTTCCTGATACCAAGGATTAAACTCCTTGTACTTTCAAAGCAGGTGTGGTACCACTGAGCTAAATCCTAGACCTTTAAATATTCACTTGAATCTGTTTCACGGATTCCGTTTCTTTCTTATTGTTGACAATTATGGCTTCCATAATTTTCCTAAGCTTCTCTATTTCTTATCTGTATCCGCTAACCATTTCTCCCATTATGGTCACCATTTGTGTAGTTATCTGGGAAACTGTATCTGGTTTATTTTTTTCTAGAGCCTCATTCACTTACTTTGCTACTTCTGTTACCATTTCCAAGAGTCCAGGTAGGTGGATTTCAAATTGTTCTGCCTCATTGTCCTCTGGGTTTATCTTTAGTGAGCTGGAAGTTTACAGTTGCATCTTTCTAATGTGTTTTCTGATTTTCTTTCATTTTATTCCTGGGTTAATGCTTGTAAATTACATATGGAAAGTAGTTTTATTGCTAGTATTTAGAACACTTAGGGAACAACTTTTTCAGAGATGTCTTCTTGATGTAGCTGGGTTTCAGTTTTTGAGTCTGCTGTAAGATTCTACCTCTTCAATTTATCAAGGATGAGAAGTTGCTACCAATTTTGCCTATTCCCTGATTCTTTGGCATCAAAGAATTGCTTATGACACTTAGGCAATCTCAGCCTTGGCATACAAAGAAAAATAATTGATTAGAAAAGTTATGATGCCTTGGCTAAAATAGTACAAACTGCAACACCAATAGAATCAAACACAGCCTAGAAAATGATAGACAATGAGTCTGAAGATCAGGCTAGTTTCTGGCTGTGCGACTGCAACTCAGTTTCCTCAGTCCGTAGCACTGTTCCTCCTGTCAGCTTCAGCTCAGCTTCCTGGTGGCTTGAACTTGGGTCTTTGTCCTTGTGCTAACTTGAACTTGGTTCTACCTCACCCTTATGAAGCCAGCCCACAGTTTCTCTGGGTTCTGAGCTTAGCCCTTCTCAAAGATGGGGACTGGCCAACTGCACTCTCTTGGGGAACATCTGCATCCAAATAACTCAACAACTGCTGCAGTTCTCTGAGTCCACTGCCCTATTCTCCTGATGCATCTCTCTTCATGGGGCCCCTGGGATCACAAGTAGTCACTGTGCCTTTGGAGGTTTGAGCTACCCTTCCCACACAGTGAGGCAAGGCTAAAGGAGAAAGTGCTGCATACAATTTCTTCTTTGTTGAAGTCTCTCTCCTTGACTACCCCTGGGCCTCATTTCTCCCTTCATAACTTTGCTGGGTCCCAGAAGCTTATTTCTCTCCTTTCTGTCTTTCCTATGATGCTATATTCCATTTTCTGAACACCAAATCTTGGAGAGCTGTTTCTCTTCTTGTTCACCACTCTGTCATCTTCCCCTCTGATATCCCTTTTTGTTTCATGAGAAGTGTGGAAATCTGACCTGCTCCTTCTAATGTTAAAGTTGATTTCCCGACCAATTCAAGCTTCCTCCCAAAGAAGAGGCAACTCACATATGGATGCTAATTCTTTCTTTTTTACTGTCTTGTAATTGGTTGTTTTTCCTTCAACCCAGCCTGTGAGACAAAACATCTCAAGGTAGCTAAAGACCACATAATCCTCAGTAGATAGGGCCTACAGTCTCTTTCAGAAGACAGTAGCTATATGAAGATGGAAATCCCCAACCTTCACCATTCCATAAAGTATTACGGGTATGTATGTCTTTCAGTGGGAAATGAAGCAGTAGGTTACAGCGTGGCAAACTGCCTGCAAAAGTGCACACTGTCATGGAAAACTCAAAATACACATACCAACCCCTGTACCTGAAACCAATCACCAAGTGCAATATTCAATTTGTCTCAGGAGAGCTCAAGTTGATATTTGACGGGACAGCCTAAACTTCACAGCCTGAGGAGCAGGAGATACAATAAATGGAGGTTATTAAGCTTTTGGATGCTATTAGCCTTTTCACCAGCCATCTCCTATTCTAGAAAGTGTACTACTTTTCCTAACCTTAATTAGCCTGTACTTGCTTCTTACATTTGAGAATTTCTAGGAATTTTGTTTATCTTGTCCAATTTTTTGTTCAGGAGAGAAAAAAACCTAGAAAGTACCTCTAGCAGAGATCTCAGCACCCTTAAGCCCAGTAACAAAAGCTTAGTTTAGTTGTTATGCAGTTTTAAAAAGTTTAAGATAAGGTCAAATGTAAGAGTTACTGAAGCAGCCATGTAAGCTTAAAATATAAAAGAAAGGAAAAGAATTCAAGAAGGTTGAAAACTAATTCAAGAAGCTAAATCAAATTTAAGGATGCAAAGGTAAGCATAAGAAAGATAAAAGACTGGAATGAGAATAGATAAGGCCTCTTCCCTCCACACAAAAAATGTCTGTATCTAGAAGCTGCTGAGCTGATTAGACTAACAGCTTACTTCTGGATCTGAAGAGAACAGATATGCAAGATAATAAGGTTTCTTTTTAAACTTTTAAATGCAAATACCTAGCCCTGATTATGCATATAAGATTTAGACCCTTATTAGAATTTCTGCCAAGAATACCCTTGTAATAGACCTCTATTGTGAGCTTTCTTTTGTTATTTCTGACAAAAGTCTCATAACTTTCTCCTTTATTCAAAACTTCATCCACATCATTTGTAGAACTGAGAGCTTATTTTATAGGGCAATAACATGAGAATTACGTTAACCCCTTCTAATGTGAGTACAACCAATGATCTAATAACATCATAACAGCCTCCATCTCTTAAAAGTTCCATGACACCCCAACATGGCCACCTTAAGGACTATGACACTTGAAGGATGAGGGAGATTTTATACAAGCTATAGTATTCAATGTTTATCCCTACATGTCTCCTGACATTACAAAGGTCGAATCATTCTATCCCCAATTGCTCTAAAATCTTATTTCATTTTGGTATCACTCTAAAGTCCAAGTTCAAACTCTCATCTGAGACTCAAAAAAAAAAAATTTCTATCTTAATGTTAGCTTTGAAAATCAAAAACATTAACTAAAAGTTAACTGCAAGATACAATGGTGGGATAGGGATAAGATAAATATTTCTATTCTGAAAGGGAGAGAAAAGGAAGTAAAAGAGACTAGCCAGCCAAAAGCAAAACCTATGCCCAGTTGGACTGACATCGAATCTTAAAATTTCAAAGTCCAGCAATTTACATACACCACAGTAGGACTCTGAGGCTTTAGGAAGCCCCACTCTAACTGCTTTTCTGTTCATAACCCACAAGTTTCCTGTCTTGAGCTGATCTCTTTTCAAGGTTGGCATTGCACACTGATGATGGCTTTATCTTTCTGAGGCCCCAGCTGCAGTTTCACTTCATGGTTTTATTAGGCTTCTCTGGGGCCTCTCTGTGACTTCTCCACTCCTACAGCAAATCTCCGCCTGGCCTCTCAGGCTTTCATCTATAATCTCAATGAAAGCTGTTGTGTCCTGTAACTCTTCCATCCACACATTTCCCAGAGTTGAACCTTATGGATATTACCAAGAGCTGTTGTGGCACAAGCCATGCCCATGTCCACTTGAAGATGGCTGCAGCCACAAAATGCTTTACCACTGGAAATTAGGACAGAACTGTCAAATGGCACTGGGCAGTAAATTCTTTCAATTCAGGCTGTTTTGCTAAACAAATTTGCCATTTGAGTCCCCAAAGGCTATGAGGAGAAAGATGGCCTTGAAGATTTCAGATGTGCCCTTAAGCACTTTTCTTGTTTTGACAATTAGCATCCATATTTATATCTTTAGTAAGAGATAACCGAGCCACCTCCCCTCCTTTGACCATTTTCATCATTTTTTTCTCTTTTCCTATAGGGCTACAAATATTTTAAAACTTTACTGTCTCTTTTTATGAATTACATTACAAATTTCACTAGAAATAGTTAGTTATATGTGTCACAGCCTGAATGGTTTGAGACTCAGGAATTTCTTTCACAAGATAAACTATTCTCCAGTTATTAAATTTCTCCTTTCATAAAGTTCTGAGACATAGACATGTATGGTCAAGTTTTTTTGCTATGCTGTAACAAGCATGGCCTTTATTTTAACTTTCAAAAGCATGATCATTTCCATTTGACTAGTTTCCAAAAGGGTTCTCATCTTCTAAGCCCTCACAAAAATAGTTCATAATGCTCCACTTCTAGTATTATAGGCTTTCTGTAGTCTGTTCTTCCAATTTTTTCCAACATCTGCCCATTGTTCACTTCCAATGTCACCTCATCATTTTATGACATAGAAACAATGCTACTGATCAGTACCAATTTTCTAAGTCAATTTCCCATTGCTATGAGAAAAGATCTGAGCCTTGGTTAAAAAAATAAGGTTGATTTAGTCCATAGCTATGGAGGTGAAAGTTTAAGATCAGGTCTTCTGATTTGTCTCTGAGGAGACTTCACAGCAAGTACTTTTGGAATACATGCAACAGACAATGATCACATAGAAAGACAGAAAGCCTGAGGAAATAGAGGTGTTATTCTTTCATAACAAGTCCTCTCTCAAGAACTGAGTAGGACACCATAAAATCATGCTAATCAATTTCAAGGGCAGCATCCACAATGACTTAATGACTCTTGATGCGTTCCATTTCCTAAAAGTTCCATCATCTCCCAAAATTGATCCTTTGAGGACAAAGTTTCTAACACATGAACCCTTGAGTAACAAACTCTGTCCAACTCAAAACAACGCCTATCCTTCCAAACAGAACAGCTTATCAACACAGGGCAGTGATCATGTGGGCTCTCAATATTAACCTTTATATTATCAAGACTGACTGAGAACTGCTCCTCACTATTGCTGCTTAGTGTCATGAAATAATATTGCTTATATTGGAATAGATCAGCACTCAAAATCTGAAGTACAGTTTCCATTGGATGTATAACACCTATGCCCATTATAAAGTCACAGTATCATATATTGGAAGCCCTCTGTGTATGCACACAGACACCCACATTTTGGCTTTCTCAGGTAAATTCTAGCTGCATAAAATTTATCAGAGAGAAAAGCGTGTAGACAAAAACAAAGCTGGTAGTAATTGTTGAGACTAGACAATGTACACACTGTATTATTTTATTTTTACTTGCTTGAAATTTTCCTTTACCAAATTGGGAAGGATAAAAAGACATGAAAGATCTGTTTTTCCAGGACAGAGCCTGAAGATCTGATGAAATAACTACATATACGAAACCAACACTGGCCTGAGAAATCCAGGGCTCTGAGTCCAAGTCTCTGGAGGGAGCAGGTAAAGCTGAGAGGGAGGTGATCTTAAAGATGACCCTTTCCTTGAGATGATCTGATTTTAGCTTTACCTCCTCCACATACACAGCACCTGCAAATCCTTTCACCAGGGAACTTCCCACACACTGCACATCAAGATGACCCCTTTACTCTCCATCTCTTTCTACCAGCTACGAGCTCCTTACTCTCATCCCAGATACCAGGATCATACCAAGATCATGCACAAAAGGTGACAGAGGAATTATTCAGTGTTTAGAGCAGGAATAACTAATGGCTCCATTAAATCAGAAATGGTAATAAGCAGTGTTTCCAAACTCCTATGACACTGTCTTTCACCCCTATTTTTTTTTAATTTTTAGAGCCCAAAACTAATGATCCATTTAAAATTTTTCATCATTCTCTGAATTCAAATCCTTCCTCTTAGAACCAAATATTATCATAGAGGGGAAGATAGAGATACGGAAACATTGGCATTCATGACTAAAAACCTTTTTTAAATGAAACTTCAAAATCTCTGTACTGGAAAGAAAAGAAAGTCTCATCCAACAAATAAGAGCTTAATTTTCAGTGCTTTCTTTCCAAACTCACAAAAAGCAAAAGCTCTATACCTAGGACCTATTATGAAACTCATATTTTTCGAAAGTCTCCCTTATGGTAACAGAGAAACTGAAAGAGTAAAATGTTGAAATGGGAAGAGTAACTAGGCAAGGTGGAAAGGAAGGAAGGGGAAAGAAAAAAGAAGAGGAGGCAAATAATGAAAACAAGGCCTCTGTTAATAAAGTGAAGAGAAAGGGTTGAAGAGAATGGAGAGGAATGAGAAAAAAGAAGATCAAGATATATTATATACAGGTATAAATTTCCTGTGATAAATGTGATATATATATGCATATATTTATACAAATAAAACTAATTTTTGAAAAATGTTAACAGTTTCTCTCCCTATGGTAACAGAAAAATTAAATGCGAACAGTCAGAATGTTGTCTCTTTGGTTTTGCCATAGTATTCTACATGATTTTGTAACAAATCCATTGATTTTTGCAAAGGGAGACAAACTGGGTAGGTAAGCTCTAGTCTCCTTATAACTTAAATTTAGGCCAGGAAAGATGAAGAGTTTCATATCCTACCATCCTCTGAGAAAATGAACAAATGGGAGGGATAAAGGGGAATTAGTAATTGCCTCCCCTCCCACTGTTTAAATTGACTTCTCTGTCTATAAATAAGACTAAGATTATATGAGAAGACCTAACTCAGAGCCTGATAACCTTTGACAGAGATCTGAAAGGGCCCCAGAAAAAATGTCAGCAATTTGTTTAGGCAACTGTATATCCATATTATGCCTACTACTTTCAGGCGAAGAGAAACACATTTAGCAACAATAACTATATTTAGCAACAATAACCTATAATAATAAAAGTACATGATACCCAATGAAAACTGAATTCTACAGAAGAAACTAATGAATTTTCATTCATAAATATGTCTTATGTATTATCTATGTTGTTTATTTGACATTCAGATTTTGCTACACATCTGTGTTTTATCCAGAAATCCATGAAATAGTTTCCATGAGATAATGAGGATTACAACAGATCGGGGCAGAGATTTCTTAATCTGTATACAATGACTTGTAATCAGTGTCCTGAGACAATTTGACTGTGGTTTCATTGTAACATAGATATTTCCAAATCTCTGTTTGGGATGTCTTTCTGGATAATACACAAGTTATTTCTTAACCAAAATGCTTCTAGTCTTTTTAATACAATTAGTAATCTGATCTAAGATGTTGGTGGATGAACTGAGTATCCATGAGCCAAGGTTTCATTTTAAGAGGCCATGTGAATTGGTATGGATATGTCTTCTGTTCTCATTCAACAGATACCAGAAATACAACTACTACAGGATGATATGGGGAGGGATCCCTCTATCTGAGGTAAAACAAAACAAAAATCTAGAATTTTCTGATAAATTACATTTTTCAAAAATTAGTTTTATTTGTAAATTATATATATGCATTCATATATATGCATATATATCACATTATCACAGGAAATTTATACCTGTATATAATATATCTTGATTCTTCTTTTCTCTCATTCCTCTCCATTCTCTTCAACCCTTTTTCTCCATCTTATTTACAAAGGCCTTGTTTTCGTTATTTGCCTCCTCTTCTTTTTTCTTTCCCCTTCCTTCCTTTCCCTTTCCACCTTGCCTAGTTACTCTTCCCATTTCAACATTTTACTCTTTCAGTTTCTCATACCAGAAAGTGTGTGTATCTAATTTATTTCATTTAAGAGTATAGTTTTTTTATTTGCATTTAATAAAGAATATTCTTTATGAGCAATTTGCTTTAAGTCTACTTGGAATAGTATACTATTTGAAAAAATATTCCCTATATACAAGAAGAATTTAAATTGCCTCTTCTTCCTATCTATGGGTTTGGTATCAAGCTCTATCAAAGATAAAACCTGCATAAGGAAAGAGTGGGTAACAAAAGGCACTTGAAATGCCCATGATCCACTTAATATTCAGATGTCAGTGGCCTGTTTGTCCATAGGGATGATCTAAAAAATAATAGGGACACAGGAAGGTCTGAGGAATAAGTAGGTCCCAGTCTCTTGTACCCTCCGCTTTAAGCCTTTTTCACTATTGCTGATTCACAAAAAAAGACAGTTTAATTAATAATCATCCAAGGTAAGTGATAAACCAGCAACTATATGACTTTGTGATTGGTCGAGGAGCCAACTAAAGATGGCAGTGCAAGAAAAATAATACACCCCACAAGGACAGAAAATTTTCAACTAACATTTTTGGCTCTCCTTTGGACACCACACATTGGTGACCCTTGTCTGTGCTTCTAAGCAGCACCACCAGTGTACAAAAGTTAGATTTTTGCCTATTGCCAGTGATAAAAAGATTGCTAACTGATTACAAGTGTTTGAGAAAGAGGGCAGGCCCCAAGGTCTCCAGAGGCAAATCTGTTAATCAAGACATACCTGGCTTACCATGGACTTTAAAAAGGGCTACTGAATTGAGAACTCACTAATGACTGGCAGTTATAAAATGCTTCACCTACAGCGTCTCATCCACTAACTTCAATGAGAACAAATTATTGCTAGCCTCTTGGCATTAAGAATTGAGGCTTAGGAAAGATAAATAATTTATTGAAAGGGTTCCCACAGCTGGTTAATAGCAGAGCTGGTATTTGAATCTTGTCCAACCAACTTCAAAACCTCAATACTTGCCAGTATGCACTCACCTTTCCCTGGGAGTCTGTCCTTCTTTCTTAAAGAGACAGGGAGGACTTCTGAATGCCCAGGCCAAACAATAGAAATAAGGCAAGTTGGCTACATGTCAGCCTTCAAAGGCATCTGTATCTCCTCCAAAGACAGCAGCTGTAGACCCTGCTGCTCTGCAGACTGAAAGAAAAAAGGTAAAAAATGAAGAGTAAAGAGAAGTAGGGCAAGTCCTCACAAACTGCTCCTCTGCCGGCAAGGGGATAGTAAAAGCACTGGAGCAAGGAGCTCATGTGGTCTAAGTGCTATTTCAGGGTGATTAACTTGATAGCTATGGACAGAATACATCAAAGAGAGAAAAAGGCTGCAGGCAAAGAAACTAGTTAATAAAGACTGCAGACGCTCATTTCTAAGATGATGAGACTGAGTGAGAATGAGGCAGTGAGGACAGGGACTGAAGAAACAAAGGTGTGTGTTATGTACTATCCACCTAGAAGAAAAACAGACTCACCTGGGATAGCTGCACGGGAGGGAATGTGTCAGTGGTGGCTCTGGGATGGAGAGAACGAAGGGAGAAAGGCAAGTCCGGGCCAGGACTTACTCCTTCCCTGCATCCTCAGAGATCTTGAGTCTCACCCAGTTTGGTTTGTGATCAGAATTGTGGAAGGAATTAAAGTCCTCCCCTGAGATAGCACTTTCTTGCCTCTTCTCACTGTATCCTCACCAAAAACACACACTTGAGGAACTTTCCTTCTTGCGTCTTTCAGACCTAGTTTTCCCACCGCTTGCCATCACCAGCCTGCTGTTGGGTCAACCCAATAAAGACTCTCTCATAAACATTTTTGTGTGTCTGATATGCCGTTTCTATTTTTGCCTAGAAAGTCTGCATAGGAAGACCTCCTCCAGGCTCAGTACTAATGTCTCCTCTTTAGAGAGTTTTCACTGGCCAAACTATCTAAACTGTCTTCCTATTTTCTCTCCATAGAAACTTATCTTCACAGCATATGTTGTAATCTGTAATTTTATAATTATCTTTTAAAATTTTTAATTCTTTCTTTCTGTTGTCGCTAATTTCACCACAAAACTATATGCTCCCCAAAGTCAGTTTTTCTTTATACCACTGAAGACCCAGCAGCCAGCATGTGCTATCCAAATAAACAAAACAAAAACCATCCAAGGAATCTCAAATTTTCATTAGTCACATTTTTAAAAGTAAAAAGAAACTGATGAAATTAAGCTTAATATTATATATCCAAATATTACCATATATACATGTAATCAATACTTAAAAATTAATAGGACACTTTGTATTCTTTGTTCTCTTTTGTTTGCTTTGTACCAAATTGGAATTTCCAGACTTTGCTAGAAAATAATAGAGTACAAATTTACAAGTAAGTCTTTGTCATTTGTAAGAACTGAAAGAATAAAGGAGAATTCGCCAGCCACAGACTGAAAAACCATCTCAGAAACCAATCAAGGACTGGCTCTTCCTATAGGAAATATCTCCACAGAAAATCTCTAGTCATCTGATTTTAAGAATGTATGCCCTGAGAAAAAATGGTTTTAGGACAAGGCAAATGGTTCAGTGCCTGATCGATATATTTTATATAGTACATCTCAACTGAGACTTGACACATTTCAGAGGTTTAATAGCTATATTTGCCTAGCAACTACCATAATGGACAATGTAGATACTGCAAGAAACCTGGCATATATGTACTTACTTAATAAAATAGATGAAAAAAGAAAGTAGGTAGAGACAAAAGAAGAGAAAGAAGGAGAAAAGAGATAGGAGAGAGGCATGAACATTTCTTGAGTGGGTATACTATGTCAGATTGTTACCCTTTAATCAAAACGTTAACCTCCGTTGGGTAGGTACTATTTGAACATTTATGCTATGGTGAAAGAACTTGCATGTGCTATAAGTGTGGAAGAGGTACAGCTGAAATCAGATAATCTCAAGGGAAAAGTCATCTTTAAGACCAGACCTTTCAGTTTTACCTGCTCCCTTGTGAGATCTGGACTGAGAGCCCTGGATTTCTCAGGACAGCACTGGTTTCTTATATGTAGTTCTTTCATTAGACTTTCTACAGGAAAATATGGACCTCCTATGTCTTTTTATCCTTCCCAGTTTGGTAAAGGAGAGTTTCAAGCAAATAAAAATAAAATGATACAATGTATGCATTGTCTAGACTCAACAATTACTAACTACCATTTTTGCTTTTATCTGCATAATTCTTTGTTTCATTTTTACCTCAATCCACAGAATTTTCTTCTATCAGGCCATGGTTTCAGGTGTTAGGCCTGGGATAGGTCTGTTACTCTTTTTATATTGTTGTCCCAAGACTCTGGATTTTACCAGGCCTCTGTTAACTCTTCTGTTTAATTCCAGAAGTCCCCTGTGGCCACTCAATTTAACATGTAGCTACATAGCTATAGTTATAGTTATGGTTCTGTTCTATGATGAATAGAAAAGTGCTGAGTGCTTCTTGCTTGGCTCAGTTTGAGATCCTTCTTAAAAGTTTTAACTTTCTGATGCCTTTTATTCATCTCCTGTAGTGCAACTCAAAGGTTCCATGTTACAGAATGTATATCCATAGTATTATTTAAGTATATGAGAGACCTTATTATTTAGGGAAATGACCACTGGATTCTGGTTCCTACTGTCTTTGGGACCTCTGGCTGTCAACAAAACTGACTGTTTCTGCGGTGTAGGATTGTGTTTCCCTCTGTTATACCTCTGCCAACTGGAGGCACATTAAGTATTTTGAAGGAAAAGTTAGGCGTTTGGGGCCACGACAGCATATACCACAGTCTCAAGATGCAATCAAGTATCTCACTCATAAGCATTTTTCAAGGTGACCTCGGAGGATGAACATTTTTCCCAGGATGTTGTGAATTACGGAGAATTAAATTCCCGTGGTCATACCCACTTCCCGGTCTTCTCCCATCTTTCCTTCTGAGGAAAAAGGGAGAAGGATATCAACACTATTCCCAGTCCTCTCCAGGCTAGTGTGACCATGTTATTTGACTCTGTGCAACACTGTAATATTAACATTGCTTCTTCCTACCTTATCACATTCTGATGTGTTTCACATGACTGCTATATATTCCTGACCTCTAAACTTTGCTATATCCTCTGTTTATCTTAGAATATTGCTTCTTGTGAAGTGGTTGGGGGTGTTGTTGGTTTCCTAGTGATGGTGGCTGCTCCTAATTATGATTCACACCTGGATGACTGGTATGGATGGGTACAGAGAGTGCAAGCGTACTCTCTAGTTCTCTTTAAACATTTTGAACTGTTGATATCAGTGAATGACTCTTAAATTTTTTTTTTTGAGACAGGGTCTCGCTTTGTAGTTCAGGCTGGCCCTGAGCTCACTATATAGTCCAGGCAAGCCTTGAACTCAGCAATCCTCCTGTCTCTGCCTCCCGAGTGCTGGGATTACAGGCATGAGCCACCACACCCGGCAATAACTCTTAAATTTAAATAGAGATATAAGCATAGTTATCAGTTCATTCATTCACTTATTTATTCAATAACTCTATGCAAGAAATGCTCAGAACTGGAGATATAAAGATAAAAGTAATTGTCCCTCCCTTCCAGGAGCCTACAGTCCTGGCAAAGAGTACCTAGAAGAAGAAGAAAAAAAAGACAGTTGCATAAGAAATCCTTGGAAATACATAAAAGGGGACCCTCTCATACATAGAAATGAGTCATAGGAGGTTGCATGTCTGAGATGACCTCTGAACTGTACTTTTTGTTCTTGCTTTTACTCCAACTCCACCTCCTCCTTTTCCTTCTCCACCTCCATTTTCTTTGGAGTTGAGTTATGCAAGACATAGTTAATTTGGTGAAGGAGGAAATGTCTATTGAAATGGGAAATCACCTGATGCCAAGGATGCATTCTAAAAGTTTTGTAGGTTTGGAGAATGTCATGTATATCATATCATTTGGTCCTGGCAAGTGGGAAGCAGCAAATGACATAAGGATCACTTCTGTGGGGGGGGGGAACCCACATTATCCCACAGTAGTGAGCCCATAGTTTTTCAAGGAATACATCTGTGGTATTAAATATAATATCTTATAAGAGACGTGAAATGTATCATCTGGAGGAGACAAATTTTCAGTCATTTTGACTGACTTAGTATATCTATCTGTAAGTGTAGGAGATATGGAGTCTGAGTTTGTATTCTGAATCCCACATATCTCATTCAAAAGATTTCATGATGTTGGGCAAATTACATGGTATTTCCAAATAAAAATACAAGGCAAAGAAATTATTAAAATCTGATAGAAAAACTCTCAGATCACATTTCAGGGCAAATCATTAGAATCACAGCAGGTATTTCACCATAAACTCTACAGTCCTGAAGGGCATCAAATGAGATATTTTGAGTTCTAGAAGAAATAACTGCGAAGTAAGATTACAATATTTAACAAAACTATCCTACAGAATAAAAGCAGATATATGCTTTCAGCATAGGCATAATAAAGGAAATTCATGGCAAGATCAAACACACAAAAGATGCTTATGGAAATCCTATACCTAAAGAAAGAGGAAAGATAAGCAACTTCATCAGTCTTCATGAAAGAATAAATTACATTAAAAGACTAAATATAAAATAAGAAACAGAAAAAATAAAACATTGTCAACAGTTAACAACTGAACCACAGAGATGAATGAGGGAGAAAGAAAGGAACAAAGAATATGGAAAATAATGGGAAGAAAAAAATGACAGGCACAAAACTTTAATTTGATTTGCTAAAAAATAATTTTATTGATATACATAATGATCATATAATTTGGACCTGTACATAATATGCCTTGATTCTTCTTTTCTTTACTCATTCCCTTTTCTCGCCTCTATCCTTCTTTCATTCCTTATTTACAAAAGCTTTTTCCATTTTTCTCTTCTATTCTCTTTTTTCCCTTCCCCTTTCTTTGTTCCCTTTTTCATATGCACATCTTCTTCTACTTCCCACTATTTATCATTCATTTTGGTCATTATTTGCACTTTCAGTTTTTCACACAGGAGAAACAATATAATATTCAAACATACCCATCTGATTTAGTTTACTCAACAGTATGATCTCAAGCTGCACCATTTAAAAAAAAAGTCTCAAGTTTATCCTTCTTTATGGAAGAGTAACACTCCACTGTGTATTTTTAAAACCCATTTTTGGGCCAGAGATCTAGTTCAGTGGTTCCAGTGCCTGCCTCGCAAGTGCAAAGCTCCTGAGTTCGATCCCTGGTAACCACCTACAATGCTGGGCATGGTGACTCACGCCCACCGACAATCAATACCACATACCACAGTGCTGGGCATGGTGGCTCACACCTGTAATCCCAGCACTTGGGAGGCAGAGACAGGAGGATTGCTGAGTTCGAGGCTTGTCTGGGCTACATAATAAGGTCAGGGCCAGCCTGAACTACAAAGTGAGACCCTGTCTCAAAAAAAAAAAAAAAAACATTTTCTTTATCCATTTATCTGATGATGGGCACCTAAACTCTTTCAAACATTTAACTATTAGAAATTGTGCTGCTACGAACATGGGTGAGAATATATCATTATGGTATGATGCTTGTAACCCTTTCAGGAAGATACCTAGTAATGGAATAGCTGGGGCAAATGGAGCTGCTAGATTTAGTTTAAGGGGACCACCAACTGTGGAGAATAGTTCTTCCCCCCATACACAGTCTCATCAGCCTTTGTTATTGGTTGATTTCTTGATAGTATTCATTCTTCCTGGAGTAAGATGAAATCACAGTGTTGTTTAAATTTGCATTTCTTGAATGATCACTGATGTTGAACATTTCTTCATGCATTTATTTGCTATTTGAACTTCTTCATCTGAGAAGTGTTTATTTAAGATGCCTATTTTTGGACTGGATCTTTAAATTTGGATGATATGGGGTCTGTTTTATTTGTTTGTTTTTTGGTGGCTTTTCTTTTTTTTGAGACAGGGTCTCTCTTTGTAGTTCAGGCTGGCCCTGAGCTCACTATGTAGCCCAGGCAAGCTTCGAACTCAGCAATCCTCCTGTCTCTGCCTCCTGAGTGCTGGGATTACAGGTGTGAGCCACCACGCCTGGCACTTTTGGTGGCTTTTTTTTTCAGTACTTTATATATTCTAAGTATCAATCCTTTGTCTCAGAAATAGTTGGTGAAAACTTTTCTCCCAGCCTGAGGGCTGTCTCTTCATTCTGTTGGTGGTTTCTTTTGCTGTGCAAAAGCTTTTTAATATGATGAGGTCTTAGTTGTTGATTCTTTGTAGTATTTCCATGTGATCTGGGTTTCATTCATAAAGTCTTTGTCTACACCTAAGTTTTGAAGAGTTGCACCCATTTTATCTTCCAGCAGGTTAAGTGTTTCTGTTTTAAAGTTTAAATCTTTGATTCATTTTTATTTTAATTTACTGTATGATGAGAGATATGATTCTAGGTTTTATCTTTGGCATGTGGAAAGCCAGTTTTCCTAGGAACATTTATCTTTCTTCTTTATTCAATACATTATAATCACATTCAACACTGAGAATTTGTACCTGTACATGATATATCTTGATTCTCATTTTTTTTATTTTTGAGACAGGGTCTTGCTTTGTAGTTCAGGCTGGCCCTGGGCTCACTATGTAACCCAGGCAAGCCTCAAACTCAGCAATCCTCCTGTCTCTCTGCCTCCCGAGTGCTGCGATTACAGGCGTGAGCCACCACGCCCTGCTTGATTCTCATTTTTAATGCCCTACCCCCATATACATACACTTCGTTTCCATTTTTTGTTTGTTTTAGTATCAATTTTTTTTGTTTCCCTTCTTTGCTTTCCCCTGACCTTCTATTCCCTCTTTCCCTTTTAACATTTTCATCCTAGATCACAGTATTGTACACTCTGGACCTCATTAACACCTTCAATTTCTCATACTAGGGAAACTATATAGTAATACACATCTGCATCCTGTTTACTTCACTTATGAATATGGCCTCAAGATGCACTCATTTAAGTATTAGTGCCTCTAATTTATTATTCTTTATGGCCATTTAATAAAAAAATCACATCTTCTTTTATACAGTCTCCAGTTGATGAGTATTTGAGCTGTTTCCAAGATTTAACTATTAAAAATTGTGCCCCTATAAATTAGGGTGCACTTATGCCACTGTGGTATGATGCTTTTAATTCTTTCATGTATACATATAGCAGGAAAACAGAAGGATCAAATGGGACCTCTAATCCTAGTTTTTGAGAGATTTCCACAGTGGTTGCACCAGTATATACTCCCACCAACAGTGGAAAAGGGCTTCTGTCTCTGCATAGCCCGGCCAACATGGCTGTCGGTTAAGTTCTTGAAAGCAGCCATTTTTTTCCCAGCACCATTTATTAAAGAAGCTATCTTTCTTCCAATGAAAGTGTTTGGCCCCTTTGTCAAAAATAAGATGTCTGAGTGTGTTTGGGGCTGTTCCTGGATCTTCTATTCTATTCCACTGATCTTTGAAACCATTTTTGGTCACTATCAATGATAGATTTGTAGTATAATTTCAAGTTACAGTTTATTATGGTCCCCACCTTGACTTTGTTTTCCAGAATTATTGTTGCCATTCTATGTCTCTTCTTGTTTCAAATAAAATTTAGGATTTTTTTGTAGCTCTGCTATGTCTGTTGTCTACTATTTTCCTTGAGCTACAAAAAGTCTTTTATTTAGTTAGTGTATTGTTTCTTTGTTTGTTTTGGAGAGAGGCTCTTGTCATGTAATTCAGGATGTCTTTGGACTAAAGATGTAGCCCAGCCTTGCCTCAAATTCATAGCTTTTTCCTATCTCAGCCTCATGAGTGCTGGGTTCATAGGCATGTGCCATCACAACTGTCTTTACATCTTCTTAATTTCCTCTAATAACTTTAAATGGAAATAATTTTAATTCTCCAACTTAAAAATCACAAGCTTCAATATGTGTCATGTACTGGTACAAACCCTCAATGTTGAATGTGATCATAATGTGTGTATATAATGTACCAATAAACATTCAGATGCCCCCAGACAAAAATCAGAAATAAATGATGTAAATTATAGTACAGATCAATGGACTTTACAAATATATACAGAATATTACATTCTATGGCTATGGAAAACACTTTTAAAAATCAGTTCATAGAATTACTTTTAGAAGAGACTACGTTAGTCCACAAAAATGTCTGAACAAGTTTTTAAAAGTGAAATAATATCATGCATCTAATCTAATAGACTGAAACTAGATATGAAAAATAAGAGGAACTATAGAAAATATGCAAACCCATGGATACTCAACAACACAGTTTAGAATGAACAGTAAGCCTCTGAAGAGGTCAGAGAAAAGTGTTTAAATTCCTTGAATAAAAATGAAAGCACAACGTGCCAAAACAGGCATATAGTAAAAGTAATACTAAATAGGAAGTTTATAGTAATAAGTGTCAACTTTTAAAAAGAGGGAGAAGGGCTGGGGATTTAGCTCAAGTGGTACCACACCTCCTTTGGAAGCATAAGGGCCCGAATTCAATCCCTGGTACCACCAAAGAAAATAAATACATACATACATACATACGTGCGTACTAAAAAGAGAGAGATCTCAAGTGAACAATGATGCCTCTCAAGGTCTTACAGGAGTAAAAACAAATCAAGCTCCAAATCAACAGAAGTAAGTAAATCAATATATATCAGAAAAAAGTGAGAGAATAAAGGGCCAATGTAAAGAACTGATGAAGCAAATGATTGTTTGAAAAAGATAAAAGTAGAAAACTTTTAGCTAGACTAATATAAAATAAGAGAGAGTGAGAGAAAGAGAACATAAATTAGTGATGAAACAGGAGACACTGTAACCTACACCAGAGAATTAAAAGGATCGTTAAGGATTATTTTGAGTATAAATGAAAATGAATTGAAACATATACAAAAGTGTAAAATTTTCTGGAATCATAACCAACAAAGAAAATTTCAGCAATGTATGGCTTCATAGATGAATTTTACCAAGTTTTAAAGAACTAAAACTAGTGCTTTCAAACCACTTCACAAAAATAAAAGGCAGAGAACTCTTCCAAACTAGTTCTACAAAGCCAGCATTACCCTGCTACCAAAAGCTAACAGGAGAGGACATAATAGCAACACAGAAAACCAAGTTGATTTCATTTTAAGAATGCAAGAATAGCTCACATATGCAAATCAATGAACACAATACCTCATATTAATGGAATATAAGAGAAAATCATATAGTAGCCTTAGTAGGTATATAAAAAGTAGTTTATAAAAATCAAATCCCTACATAATAAAATACATGAACACATTATGCATAGAAGG